>JBBPLP010000129.1:0-46933 GCA_038089875.1 Fistulinella prunicolor
GTAGCGACAGGAGCGAAGGAGGCATGGCGACGTCCTAGCTCAGATCACAAGCCAGGCAGCCTTAGTATCGCCTCGAGGGAAGAAGGATTGAACCACAGGTCGCCGTGCTCGATGCCAGTCCTCCTCATCCTGAGTCTTAGGCTAGCCGGGCCAGATCGACTCTAGAAGAAGTCGGATCACGAAAAAAAGAAAAGCATCCGTCCAGCAATTTTTGGCATTCTGCTGGGACGTTTAGAATGTTCCACCGTCATCAGGGGGGAACTTCAAGCCTAGTACCGTTGGGGTCCAGTCTTCCCTCTGAGCTTTGAAGTACTAATAGATGCAGACTCTTGCTCACCGCTGCTTCGAGTTTGAGGGAGACATCCTAGAGAGCGGTAGTTTTAACATACCTTCAAACTCTCAACGGTACGGATAGTATGCCTGTGTGACAGTTCAAGGGAATGGATGCAAGAAGAACGAGCGGAGCGTGCTGCGGATGCTGTCTTCCAATACCGTCCCGCCGGTGAAAAAACCCTGAGCTCACGTGCATGCTCATTACACTACGTCGGCCGCTGCTACCCCACGGGTGCCTGGCACCCGTCACGCGTCAACCTCGGTCTCAGCGCTCGCCGCAGTCACAGCATCAAAAATTGACATGTCTGTTGCGACAGAGAATCAACCGCTGGAGGACCTCGGGCCACAAGAAGCTCACTTTTTACGAGGTTTGGTCTCATTGATCTTTGAGGTCAGAGTCCAGGCACATTCGAGTGTGAATGGAAAAGTTGGATCCAGTGGCAGGGGCAAGGGTCGGGGTTTCCAGATGGAATCCCTTCTTTTCGGTCTATTTGAGTGCACACTGGATATCACGCGTCCTGTGTAGATGATGGATGACTCGATCTATCGTATACACCTTTGTCACTTTGTCAAGCTACCGAGGACTAACACTTGGTGCTACACGTTTGGCATCTCCTCAGTGTTCACCTAGCATGAGTTCTACGGGCTCACGCGGTGGTCAAATATTTGACACCTGCGACGCCGCCGCTACGTGCTCCTTGGGTACAAGATACAATCGTCATATGTACCGGCAGAGGGAAAAAGTGATAACAACCATTCTCAAGCGTCAAACACGCCGTCCCGCAAACTATCCTTCCAATCGCTCCCAGAACCAGGCAAAATATCGCTGTTACCGCGCTTCTGTTGTACGACGAGACTGGGGACGATGGAGTAGCTTCTCAGGCGACCACTTCGGACGAGCCATGCATACGCTTGATCGAGCGCCCGGGAGTACGCGAACGGTGGGTGACGTAGGTGTTGCAGGAGTCTCCGTGCTCCGGAAAGCGAGAGCGCGTATGCGTGCGTGCATTTCGGGTAGTGCGATGGATGAAGGTTCGTATCCATGAATTCCGCGAGCGGTGGGTAAAAGGATTCATTGGACCAGCAGTGTCCTTGAGAGGTCGTGGAAGAGTTTAGAACGCAATCGCTCGCTTGTGTCATACGATATGCGCTTGTTAAGATCGCCGTGACGTACCTAGGAAGACGATGTCCCATCCCGAGGGCAAAGAGGTCCAGACCTGAGACAACCGGTTAGAAATATCTTTTTCCATGTCAATATCGTCTTCGAGGATGATAGCCACGTTGTCCCAACGCCGGGGGTCATGCGAATCTTGTCCCTCGAGGAACCTGTGGATAGCCAAGATGTGCGAATGCCAACAAGCGATCTTTGCAGGCGAAAGCACCATCCACTCGGGGGTGTTGTTCGGAAACGTGGGCATCAAGTCGTCTTCGATCGCGCACAAAAGACGCGAGGAGCTCAGAGGGCTGGATTTGTGCTCGCCAGAAGACACCTCGCCCCATGTATCGGAACCAGACGGCTTCAAGGGTTCGAGCGATACCGACAGCGCGTTGATATCCTCGGGCCAACGAAAAACCGGCGTGCTTGTTTTCCTACTCTCCGCGCGATGGAGGTCTACTCGGTCGAGGATGTAGTCGACGAGCGTGGTGTTGCTGGGGACGGCGTCGATAACGGTCCACTTCAAGTCCTGGGTCGTTCTCAGGAATTCCATCTGATCGCGTCTATCTCGTCGGTCGGCGAGGGAAATCACATAGATGTGTGCGCGAGCGACACCGATACCGCTGAGATGGGATAGATTGGTCGACGCGGACAAGTCGCTCGAGCTGGTGTTCTTCATCTTGGAGGGATACTGTCTTGTCATGGTTTCAGTCGTACTTTGTTCTAGATCCATCTGGAGGAGCGCGGACAGGATGAACGATTTCGGGGCCATACAAAGTCCCAGCGACCATAGGATGAAGGTGAACCCGGATAAGAGGAATATGTATCTGGTAGATGTAACCCTCCTTAACAACGTTATGGTCATGGTTGTGTGTAACAGCGTTGATGAACGGTTTCCGACTCCCACGGTAGCGACGTTTGTACATACTTGTGCACGTGGTCAGTCACTACACCACTTTGATGAACGCGTCGACTAACAAATTAACCTACTGAGATACCAGCTGAGTCCGAGTCTTGGCGATTCGGTCACGAGTGGCTGCACAGGGAATCACCAGGTGCACAATTTGGTATGGTCCTTCACGACCTGAAACTTTGGCAGTCGCTCTGAAACAGGACACGAATGCATTTCGTTCCTTCAAGTTGCCATCGTCCACTCTTTTCGACAGGGTATAAAAGGAACGGCTGGTGGATGACAGTGTTCTCGGTCCACAGCACCTCATCTAGTTTCAATTTCAATTTCTTCCTAGTACCCGGCGCTCCAACATGTTGAAACTGACCCTCTTCTCTCTCGCCCTTGTATCGGGGGGTTTGGCCCAACGTACCATAACTGTTAACAATAACTGTCCTTATACCATCTGGTAAGCACGGCCCTACTAGGAACTATTGAGTTATTGCCCACAAGCCCTCAAGGCCAGCATTGTTCACGGGCACGGGCACCCAGCCCGACTATCCCACTGGGTGCGTACCCCTTCTTTCTACCGTCTGTGAATACCAACTGTCTTCAAAGATGGGAAGCTGCGGCATCCACCTCTGTTACATTCTCGGTCTGAGCATCTTTCCCTTGGATCCCCTTCGGCGTCACCAATTAAGTTCTAGGTTCCGAGTGACTGGACTGCTGGAAGAATCTGGGTACGTCTGTGAGCGATGACCGCTGTGTCGTCCACTTCACAGTGCTCCTCCAGGGCCGTCGCGATTGCGACTTTAGCACCAACCCGGGTCCCAACTCCTGTCTCGATGGAGGTTGCAACGGTGGTTTGTTGTGCGATCCCACCACCGGCACAGTACGGCCCATTGTTCCCTCTCGCGATGTTTCGTCGGATCATCCATGACACGCAGGGCGTTCCTCCCGCTTCGCTGGCCGAGTTCACGCTCAGTGCGGGTGGTGTCGACTACTATGACGGTGGGTCCCCTGACGCACATTGCACGGCTTTCTCCCCTTTACTCTGCCTATGTAGTCTCGCTCGTCGATGGATTCAACTTGCCCGTCTCGATCACGAATAATGTCGGTTGCAGCGTCGCGGACTGCCCAGTCGATCTTAATCCAAACTGTGCGTTGTCAATATATCAGTCATTCCCTGAACTGGATACGAACGCTGGAGATCGCCTTTTTATGCTTTTAGGTCCTTCACCCCTCATCGGTCCCGTTGGCTCGAATGGCTCCCCCGTCGGATGCAAGAGCGCTTGCGTGGCCAACCTAGACGGCAACCCATGTGAGCGATACGCGAGATATGGACATGTCCTGTACGACTCACCCATTTCATCAAGCCAACTCGCCTAACTGCTGCTCCGGCCAATATGACACCGCGGCGACCTGCCCTTCCTCGGGCGTGGCATACTACAGCTACTTTAGTACACTCATTCTTTTTTGACGCCGGGATATGCTGATAGATCATGCAGAGAACAACTGCCCGAACTCGTACTGTTACGCCTACGACGAATCGAGTGGTACGGCGCTCTGGACTTGCTCCGCGAGCCTCAATGCTGACTACAGGGTTACGTTTTGTCCCTGAGGTCGAAAGAGTCGATGGGGGTCCGCAACATACCATACCTCCCTTGGGAGTCTCGACGCGTTCCGCCTGCTCTTTTCGCCATTTTTTCATCGTTGATGGACTATGATGTATATACTTGTATATTTGTCTTCTTATTTCGAATGGACCGGTGGTTTCTCTGTGTTGTTGACTCGCTGATATTCGAAAGCGCATTTAATGTGATGGGTGTCGGTGCATAGATGCTGCGGACAACAACTTATTTTTTTTCTTGGATGCGTTCGCTCCATAAAAACGTCTTCATACTGTAAGTAACATTCACCTCATATACCTACAACGCGCCACCAATCCCTTCTCATCGTTTCGTTGATTGAAGTACACCACAGCGAGGGACAATCGAATCAGATGAACTAGAAGTTCCGCTCTCCAGGAAGGACGCCTGCAATAGCGAGGAGCCGCTTCCAGCACATGTCTTCTGACCACCTGATGCCCAGGTCCTCACAGAGCGTGAGCGCCTGCCAGAGCGGCCTACTCGAACGACCTTCGCGTTCTAGGATTTCCACTTCCCTATCGATCGCATCCAACCATTCGAGCGCCTTCTCCTTCTGGGGTAAGTTAAGACTCGGAACGCGTACAGCCCACAAAAAGCGATCGGTGGTATGAGTCACGTGGCCTGCCGCGAAAGCATGAGTACTAGAGAACGTGAACGTTGCAAACAGGTAAAAAACGTCACTCACCCATATGGGCCGAAGCTGTTCTGGCGTCCATCGTATCTCGTACCGAAGCACCGGGAAATCGGCGAGTTTCAAATCTCTCGCAAGCAGTCGTACGGGTATGTGGACTTGGCCGTCGCTTAAGATGTCACCATACAACCTTTGGGACTCTTCGGGAGTTGCAGTCTCAGGGAGCGGGGGATACATTGAGACCAGCGCTTCGACGATCGGTCGTGGGTAGTACCGCATTAGGTTTGGGACGATGTCGGCTGGGCGGCTGATAGGGTGGGTAATCGAATAGATATACCATTCCTCTGAAAGATCTCCAATGACGATGCTCTTGACCCCCTTTTCCCGGAGCTTCTTCCCAAGATCTCCGTTACGCTGCCATGTCATCGGGTCTGGGTTGGTGGCCATCCATGAACCGTCGAGACAGCCACGAAAGGTTCCATTGTGGACGCCAACGGCGTCGGTTTCAATGATTGACATGAGAGTTTTAGCAGGAACCCTGAGAGGGTCCCGAAGTATATCAAGGATATCGGGTACCTTTGGATCAAGCTCCAATGCGCAACACAAGGCCTCGAATTGCGGCCGAAGTTCTTTTGCCGTCTTCGGAGCAAATCTTCGATCACGATGAATATTGGACCCAAGATGGACACCAGAGATTATACTTACACGATGGCATTCGACTCCAATCTAGCGGATCTGATAGGCGAGTTTTGCCCCACCGGAAGCTGAGATATGTGATGTAAGATCTGATGGACAGAATGTCCGCCTTCAATTATACATCAGCTCGGAGCCAAAGTCAAAAAAAGGGGAAATCACCCGCGGACAATCCCGTAAGTTGAATGTTATCTGGGTCACCTACGCAGTCCAACATGCTCACTATGTGATGATCCTACAAAGTGACTCGACGCTTACCACCAAAAGCTGCAATGTTGTCCCGCACCCAAAGTAATCCAACCCATTGGTCCTTGAAGCCAAAGTTTCCATCTACCTTTGGTTCGTCGCACGCGAGAAATCCTAGGACAGAGAGACGATACCCAATGTTCACCCAAACCTCTGAGCGCTCTTCAGATACATACTGCGCTTGGCTGTACAGTTCATGGGGTGATCCGAACTGCAAGTAGCTGAGAGGATGAATATATGCGAAAAGGGTTGGGTCAAAAAATAAAAGGAAGTGAGTATACGATTTTTTAGTTCACTTACCCACCATGAAGATAAACTTTCACGGGGTACTTAGAAGTATCGGTGAACGACGAAGGTGCAACGATGTTCAAGAAGAGTCTACAGAGTGGTCGTTACAAAGGGATCAATTCACAGAGTTGAAGTATTCTCACATGTCTTCTGAAGGGTCTCCAAAACCTTTCACGTTTTCAGGAGGAACACCTATTGAGCACATGTAAAATATCAAAATAAAAATTGTTTTGTTAGACATACTGGCCGCCTGTCCATTATTTTGGGGTTGAAAACAATCTAACGCGCGAAGATGCACTGTCAGCGGTGCTGCCACTGAGTGATAACAAGAAAGATGCGGATCACGTTTCGTTTCAAATACATAATGCTCGTCTTCGTATTGATAACCTTCGGGAAGTGGCTGAGGATCCTGAAATCGCACCGGAGGTAAAGCGTAAGGGACCTCTGGTCCAGTTGAACGGAAACGATCAGACAATATATGAAAGACAGGGATATCAGGATTACCTAGGAAGACAGCTGCGCCGTTTGTAGTCCGACCGCCCCTCAAGGGCCCATACTTGGTCTGGACGACGACGGAAATCCCATCCTGCAAATCCTGCGGAATATGGGGAATGGGCATTGAAATATGGATGGAAGCTGTGATGAATAGATAAGGCTAGTCACGATGGACTCCGGAAATTCGGGGCTTGTTAATTATCTATTTATATATCCAGGTGGTCGAGGCGAGTGGAACTTACCGCCTGAAATTTGGGAATGCGTCCTCGAAGTCACGATGATGGTCTACCATGCACTTGAATTAATTGCCGATACCAAAGGAAAATCACCTCGCTGTTGCCAGGATCATTGGCTGAGGTCACTTCATAGTAAGTTCACGAGAGATATGTCACCACCCGTGGAAAGTTTATGCTATAAATGTGCAGCCTAACTATGCACCAAAATCCGTATGTAAAACAGGGATCCGTTACGTACCGTATCATAGATGCTTTCTAATATCCCGAGAATAGACGCCTGCATAGCACCTGAAGCCTTGGTTGGTGTTGGCATACTTGAATAACAGGACCATTAGTCTAGGACGAAACACCAGGTGCGCTTTGATCACCGTCATAACTTCGTCTACGGTACTCCGGGTGAGTGGTATCGAAATGAATATTTTACCCTCTGCTCAAAGGACATCCAGATCGATTTGAACCATGCCTGGAACGGCTTTACCTCCCTTTCCAGCTGATGTTTGCACCCACCCCCTCCTTGTCATCGATTATGACCTACTTAAAGCCGGGGACTCGACAGAGCTCGACCGTCTCTGGGAGGCTGCAACATCCATCGGGTTCTGGTAGTAAGTAAACGAAAGATCACATCCTAGAACCTCGAACCCGTTTCCTGTCTATATAAATTGCGTTAGTGTCTGAATTAGACATCTTCCTAGCCTCAAGAACCACGGTGCTGATCAAGAAGTGAGCGATATGTTTGACATGGGGGCCAAGACGATGGCGCTCCCGCTCGAGGAGAAGATGAAGTTTGAGCGAGGTGATGACGGTGCGTCAACTGGGTGCGTATCAAACATCATCTATTCGGTAACCTTGTTCAGATGGAGCTGATAAACTCGTTGTCAGATATAAGAAAGCCGGTGGAGCTGCAGTAGACGCCACCGGGTGAGTCAACTCGAGTATTGAGAGTCCAACGTCTGAACCGTTGGTTGGACTGAAAAAAATAGCCAACCGGATGCCGTGGAGTCCTTCAACGTGTCACAGGATGACGCTTTCGCGTTCCCAAACGTCGTCCATAGGACATACCCTGCTCCGATCACTGCAGCCATTCCGACGGCCGTGGTCCCGTTCGTTCGCAAGTCCCTCGAAGTAAACCATACAATCCTGCGCATCTTCAATGATAAGCTAGGTTTGCCAGAGGGCACACTCGAGCGGCTGCACCCTCCTGATGAACATAGTACCAGCGACGCTCGAGTCATCAAGGCTCCGCCGATGTCTGGAAAGGTGCCCACAGATAGGCCCATATTGGGAGCTCACACGGACTATGGAACTTTGGTAAGTGCGCATCCTTGAAACGCACGAACCGATCGGTAACTCTTGCCAAGTCTTTTTTGCATAACAGGCTCGGCGGCTTGCAGGTAATGCCTCCCGGCCATACGGAATGGTTCTATGTCAAGGTTTGTTTGCTTGTTCTATCCCTTTTCGAGCGTTACTTTCAGGGGGCACTCATATAAACATATACCGCAACACGCAGCCTCTTCCTGGTCATGCGATCTGCAATATTGCGGATGCGCTCTCGGTGTTTAGCGGAGGTATCCTACAGTCCAATATTCACCGCGTGGTCCCTCCCCCTGGCATCCAAGGCGAACACGAGCGATGGTCGCTCGTGTTTTTCATGCGTCCGGGGAACTCCAAGGTTCTCCGCGCACTTGTTGAAGATAGTCCTCTTATCGCGGACTCCGTGCTGAAGCACCCTGATCGCAACTTTGAGACTGGATCGACCGCTGTCGAGTGGACCACGAGGCGACTCAAGTACCAGAGAGTCAATAACATACAGGTCAGTAAAACTCAGTCAGCTCAAAAAGAGTATTTGTTGGCGCAAGAATTACTGCGCCTTACTTTTCTTTTTGCTCAATTTGGTGAAAACACAGGGACCCGAGACGTGGGCGGCAAGCAGGGGTACAGAACATACCCCGACGGCGATCTGACATGGTTCTTGTGTGACCAACGATCGAATTATGGATGATCTCGTTGTATTCCGTCTGGCTCGGCTTATATTTCTATTGATGTTTGTGTATGTTAGTTTATTATGCGACACCGAACTACCTTGGTTGCCCTTGCAATTTCGATTGTTTTTAAATTTTTCGTCGCGTTCCGCTCATCTGGTGCGCTTGTCCTTCATGTCGTATATCGCCAGCAAGTGTCCCGTCCACACCCAAGGATTTGACCTTCCCTGCCCGCAGCAGGACGTGTAGAAATGCGTTTTCACTGGCAGCAGAAGCTCCAAGCTTCAAAAGATCCGCCATGGTGTAATGTATACTATGGGTCACTATACATATCATCTATCTGAGTCGGCTCACAGATCCGACCCGGTGATTGCCGTGCTAATGCTACATCTGCGAAGTAACTTGTAACGTTATCCGCCTAACAAGTCCCCGTAAGCTGTCTGCAACTTGTGATTGGAGGGCACACAACTAGAAAAGGCAACCTACTCGAACTAACCATACGGGGTGCTATAATAGTCCATTATAGCTCGCTTCGTCATGCAGATGCTACTTCGGAATCAGCCGGGATCTCGGGATACCGAACATAGATGTCACCGTCGAAGACAATGTCGATCTTCCTTCGAAAAGATTCTAAGTAAGTAGCCTACGCTTCTTACACGCTATAATATCGCGTGATAGTGTGGACTTGTTTATTATGACAATACTTTTTGAAACAATGGGGGCCGTCATCAAGGCTGCCAGATTCAACCGATACTTCCCGAGTCCCGACCATCCGTCACAATCACACGGCTTAGTTGGTTATCGGTAGTCTGTACCGACGTCACGCTACAATGCCGGCGGCTCTCCTGGACGGATGGTCGGTGATGGCACAGCTCTCAAGTTCCATGTGATTCCGACCGAGTACTGGACTTGCGCGTCTTTCGAATCCGGCAGTTTCAGTGCAGGAAGTTGGTTCATATTACATAGAGTAAGCGAAATCCAAGGACAGAAATTGGTAGTATAAACCTATTGAAAAAGTTGTTTGCAGTGTCCGAGCCTTCATGATTATTTATCAATACAGATGAGACTACGAATCGCCGGAAGAGGAAAATAATGTCTCGAGTACTTGATAATCAGGTGTTCTACGTCAGAGTTGAGGGGTACGGATCAGGATGTTCTGTGCAACGGGTCCGTTTGTCAGGAACTCAGATCAATGATGCCGTGTCACATTGATAAGCCAAGGCAAGTACAAACCGCAACAACCACTGCCTATCCTCGTAATGGGGCACTGCGAGTTCCTTCGCTTCACTTTCGAGTGCAGGACAAGTGGTCGATCGCATTATTACTATCAATGTACTATTTTCATAACCGAACTCCGGTACGATCAGTCGGTTTGGGTGTTATATCACATTTCTTGGAGCAAAGAACAATCTCGATTACGGTCATTTCCGTGATTACTCGACGCCCTGATCATTTGAGCGTACAACCCCTAGGAACAGGGGTTGGAAGTTAGCGAATGCCGCACTAGGTGGCAAACATCCTTCCGTGTCATGAATAGTAGCATTTCTGTGAAGATTAGGATCATTTGGTGGACGAAATAATTATCAAGCACCGTCCGCGGCTTTATAAAATCGTGCCCAGAACCGGGGCTGGATTTATGGGTCAACGGTAACGGCTACGAGCGGCTCATCCCTTATCCTGGTGAAACTAGCATTGCAGGGGCCATGCCATGGCGGCGGCGTAAGTAGATCTGTGACATCGTGTGACAGGCGCGCTGCGCCGAAATCACATGCCGATTTGCGCATGTATATGAACCCTGTCCTGATTTCTTCTGCTCGCGTTCCAACTTCATTCCTCTTCTCCATCCTCTCGTTTCACGCCCGCCCTCGAAATGGAGACCGCCACTCGATCCCAGCCCGAGGCTCAGTCCCAACCACAAGCCCCCGAGATCACGGCGTTGAGCCGCGTCGCTTCCATCCCTATTATCGCGTGCTCTTTGGACCATATGCATTCCACCCTCTCGTCGAGCATGCTCACACGCTCCCCTTACTACGCAGTCCAGGTCATCACGCAAACCGCATACAACTACTCGCAGCCACTGCAAATCCGTCTTGCGCCTCTCATCGTCTCCGCAGATGGCTACGCCAACAAAGGACTTGACGTAATCGAATCAAAGTATCCTTACTCCTTCAAAGTCAAGCCGGAAGAAGTGGCTTCCTACGTGCGGCAAAGCCGTGACAGCGTCGTGTTGTCCGCAAATGAGCGGTTCGATAAGAACGTGAAATCTCCTGCGGTCGGCGTTGCAGAGGGCATTGATAAGGTACTTTTTGCACGTGATCTCAGGTACCAAAAAATACTGACGCTTGTACGCTCCGCTCCGCAGAAATTTGCTCCTATCGTCGACTATCTGGAGAGCGCCGTCAACAAAGTCGGCAGCGAATCCGGTACAAGTTCTCCGACATCCACTTCGTCGGAATGCCAGTACCAGTATCAGCGCGTATACGCTATCACGAAACATCTGAGGGACAATGTTTACGTCTATTCCTCGGAGCACCTCAAACAACTTCAGCAACAAAATGTGATTGTGTGAGTAAATGCGTCTTTATGTCTACTATCTGCGCTCATTGTGGTTTAGTCAAACAGCCATCGAGACCGCCATCTCCATTCAGGGGCTTGCTTCAGCGTCTATTACCAATGCTCAAACTCGAATCCATGCTCTCTCGGATAGCATGATTCTGGAGTTGCAGAAGCTGCAGCAATCTACGGCCACCCTTCCGCAGACCCTTCAGTCTATGTATCCCGACTTCTCCAAAACCATCACAGACCTACGTGATATTGCCACAACCCCTGACATTTCATTGGGTGAGAGGGTCCACCGCGTCGGCGAGGAGATCAGCGAAGTTGTTAAGCCGATGCTCGACCAAGTCTCGCAGCGAATCGGTGATCTCGCCAAAGCCATTGGCACCAAGAAAGAAGAGGTGAGCGCCGCAGCGCAGAATGACAATGGACACGTGGTGCAGTAAGGCTTCTTGTTCCGGTTTCTTTATATTAGTGTATTGTTCCTCCCCTGGGCTAGTATTTTATTTTTTATGTCCTAGATTCAGACTTTAGACTCAGTTCTTTCGCTCTCGGCCTCGTGTAGCGCATACATGCACTTTTGTACGCACCTTTCACTTATGTCACTGGTATGCAATCGTCACGATGTGAACGCATTTTACTATTCGCATATCCCTGTCTGAAAAGATACATTCGAGTGTACAAACGACCAAGTTTGAGTGACGACATTTAGTACATATAGAATCCTTGAGGTGCCTATGCACACTTGCTAAGATTACAGTCAAACGATACGAGGCAGTTCCTGCGCATGCCAATCACATCACCTATGCTCTTCCTTCCGAGGCGAGACCAACTCCGACCACTGAAATGCATCCAAGCTCGAGATGGAGCTGCGCTTGTCTGCCGTGGTCGCGACGATGCGCGGGGATGGGCTTAAACGCATGCTCGTTCGGCTGCTCGAGCGGGATCTGGCGGAGATGTCGTGGGCTGAGCGGGAGGATTGGGATGACGAAGAGGAGGCGCGTCGGTGGCGCATCCGTTGTGTTGGGTCGACGTCGGGGATGTTGGCGATGCGGGCAAAGAGAGAGAGGACTGGTGCGACAAAGAGGGGGAGGGAAGGAGAAAGAGAGAGAAAGAGAGTACAGCAAGCGTCTTGAGACAAAATAAAGAAGACTCACTATCGACGATGGAGACGATGCCGGAGAGATTGCCGCTCCCGAGATTGGACTGCGAGAGGGAGGACGATAAGGAAAAGTCGTTGTCGGTGACAAAGAGCCGGTGCGACTTGGCTGAAAGGACGCGGAACGCGGTGTGGATGTGGATCAGCTAGAGTGTGCATGGGGGAAAGCAGGGGGAGGAGACGGACTGGCAAGAAGCTTCTGGATGGTGTAGGACAGCGTGCTGGTTGGGAATACGACGTATACTGCACGAACGATAGCATCGATGTGTGATTCGAGCGTGACGAGATGTGTGCCTCACCTGGATATTTGTCGACCCCGTCTGTGAGCCCGTCGGGTTCCTATGATTGGAGGGTGTCCATGTCAGGTGCGGATCTGAATGAGGGTGCTCAAACCTTGATTTGTGCGATGAATTGGTACACGGGCGTGGAGAGTATATGATGACTCTGAGAAGGCACTACTATCTGGAGGCAAAGAGTCAATATCGAAGTCAAGGAAGCGAGTCGCTGAGAATCGCCGTACGTTTCCAACATCAGTGACGCTGACTGCGCCCAACAACGTCCCTGAATCTTCGTCAATGACAGCGACGCTACTTACGCCTTGCTCGCTCATGAGACGCATGACGTCGAGGACCTGTGCCGTGCTAGATGTGGCAACGACCGATGAGTACATATAAAGGGAAGGAAGGAGCAGTGTGTGAAGGGAGTTCGCCAGGTAAGATCGAAATGCGGTAGTGCGTTCCGCATAGGCAGAGAACCAGGATAAAAGACCCATGTCGGATACCATGCCAAGATATGTGTCGGATGGAGAGGGTGAGGAGACAAGGACTATATGTGCGTTGAGCATGTATTCGTGTCGTTGACAGCCTTCTTACCTCTGTGCGTTCCCCGGGCGAAAACAGCCAGTAGAGATACGATGGTTGCTTCGTAGGGCAGAATTTCGAGAAAGTTCTTCTCGGACAAGTCTGTCGTGGATCAGAAATGGGGAGATATGGGGCATCGGGATACTCACTACTGACGAGGTGGACAGGAACGCGACCGGAGCGCGCTGCAGACAAGATCTGTTCTGCCCGGGAGTTTGCCTTCAGCTCGTGGGGAGGAATTGTATGTCGGGTAGCGGCCAAGGTCAAGAAGGCATTTACGTCGGAAAACTAGGCGACTGTCAGAGAACGGGGGAGACAGAAGACGCAGATCCGCACGTCAAAGAGGCCCAGGAATGGGGAGCTGGCTTCTGCGCCGGGCAGGGCCTTGACGGCCAGACACGAGATGTCTTCCTTGAGGAGCAACTACACGAACGGATAAGCCAGGGCGACAGAGAATGGGTGTCCGACTTGCATCGCATGCGTCTTCCACGGTAGAGTCCGCGTCTACAGCCACGACACGAGAGTCGATAAGATCTAGATCCGGGGAGAACAGTGAGTAACGTGGACGATGGGGAGACTGACAAGCACGCCACCTCTGGCGTAGACGCGTGTCCATGACTCGATCCATTTCTCTGCTTCTGGACCTGTTGGCGTTGGTTGGGACATGGCCGTGCGTGACGGAGACTCTCGACCGGTGCCAGGACTTCTGGGATGGGCGAGGGAGATGGAGGTTCGTCGACGCTGTGAGATCATCTAGTGAGGGAGGGAGTAGTGCGGTGTCGCGGTGAGATGGGTCGACCGTTCCTCGTTTACGTACCTTGAAAGTGATCCACCATGTCCACCGACGCACCCTATCTCACACTTCCCCTCCTGCCAGACATACCCGCTCACGTCTCAGCAGCACAGGCACTCGGTATGCACCAGCCATGTGCTCACGTCCTTCTGACCCACGTCTTCCAGCTTCAGAGCTCTACGTCGGATGCACCAACGGCGAGCTGCTGCGATATGCTCTTCAACCTGAGCCAAACGTCAGTTCGTCTACCAAGCACGTCCCCATTCCCCCGCATCAGGCATCCTACTCTTTGCTCTCGCGTCAGAGTCTTCCGAGTGGCAAACCCATCGATGAACTCGTCCTCATTCCCTACCTGTCTCGCGTGCTGATCTTGTCCGGTAAGCGGAACCATTGTATCATTCAATGCTGCTCAATTGGCACGCATACAAAGACCATCAGATCCACTTTTATACGTTACCTTCCCTTGATCCCGTGCCTAATATCAAACCCCTTCGCAATGTGGAAACCTTTGCAGTCGATCAACACCATCTTCTGCGGGCCACCCCTGCGGCACACGAAACTCCGCGCAAGTTGCAGCCGGTTGACTTTTGCGTCATAAAGCGGAACGCCATTGCACTGCATAGCTTAAATGAAGATCGTCTGCATTTCTCCAGGGTCAGTTCGGGTCAACTTGATGACATCCGAGGAATGATAGGTCCCTGATTCATATAGGAAATCCCATTCTCGTCGGGAGTTCAGCTGGCGCGACGTGCGGGGCAATATCTCTGCGTCGCCGACGACCAATACTACAACATCATCGATTTGCAAGGGGCTCAGATGTTCCCCGTCCTTCCCGTGAATCAGGCAACGGAAAATGAAATACCGGTCAAACCATTCATCGTAGTTGTCGGTGGAAACGAATTCCTCTTGCTCTCCTGCACCGGTTCGGGCACCCTCGGTGTTTTCATCACGGGGGAAGGTGATCCTGTAAGGGGAACCTTGCAATGGCCCAGTCATCCGCTTTCCATTTGTGAGTAGTGATACGACCTACCTCTGAGTGGAACAGACCGATGCCGACAGGTCTGGACTACCCAAACATTACGACACTTCTGCCGAATGGCACGATCGAAATCCACAACGTCGAGACCCAATCAATCGTTCAGGTCATCCCCGCACCGCTAGATAGCGACCCGGTGGCGGATCAGAGGATTGGGCTGATAGCATCTCCGGGCGGATACTTGGTGCCGTTCTCTGGGCACTCGGAGAAGATGCGAAAGACGTCGCTGAGGTTTGATAGAAAATAAATTTCGGTGTGTCTGTACCCACTCACGCATTGATATATTCCATTGTTGATTGACCACAAGTGGCGTATTGTCCACCGAGCAAAGTCAATCCACGTGATTGAGCGTGTCGCGTCGCTTTGTGGCTGTTTAGACGCCCGCGTCCCTTGTCCTTGACGCGCATAAAGTACGCCCGCCACACTCGCCACTGGATCGTTCCCCTTCCCCCGCCTTGTGCCCCAGGCGATAAGCCATGGACTCTCCATCCTCCTCCCTGTACTCCTTGCTAGACGAGTTAGATGAACTTCCGATCCCCCCTCGTTCGCCAAGCCGTCTTGACTTTTGTGTGGAAGACATGGATTATGGTGACTCCGTTCTTGAAATGGGAGGCGACTCGGCGATGTACTCCTTGGATGCCATGGGCTGGGCCTCCTCTAATGATGATCGCCCCTATGCGTTTATTGAAGAAGAGACCCTTGAGATTGACATTGCCCCTCTAGATCACTCCTCTTTTCCAATTGTAGAGAGCGCAGGCGGTAAAGATGATGATCCACCACGAACTACAGACACGCCATCCACATTCCCCACACCACAAGATCACCCAATGGACCAGGTCGTCCCGGAGCCTCTGGCGCCGGTACCAGTCCGCCCGCCTTCAATGCAATTCGAAGTTGACGCACAAGGAAACATGCTACCATGTCGCACCGCACCTCAGAGACTCAACTACCCTCATCATGGTTTCTCCCGGAGTGCCCTCCAACAACAAAAAACTCTTTGGAATTCTCGCCACGAAGAGTGGGTGGAATGGGAATTGCGCTTGCAGCAGGACGAGGAACACAATCAGGACTCCGAGACAAACGATGCATACACGGGCCTCGTTACCCTTCAGCCAAGCATCGCAGGGGGCCCTCCGTATGCGCGCATCCCTCCATCAGGACTTGAACGCGATCTCGCAGATTACCCGCCCAAGAAATACGCACAGGACGTCAATGCTTCCATCTATCCCCGTGCGGGGGATATCTCGGCATTGAGGGACCCATACTCTACCAATCTCGATCGCTCCTTCTTCAGGTACCCTTTGTGGACGCTTCACAAGGCATTATACGTGTTCGATATGCATCAGAGATCCGCCTCGTTTGCACCATCCGCGTCTGTATGCAAGGCGGGCGTCAAAGCGTCCACCTCCTCGTCGACGTTGAGTTCGTATACTTCGTCAACCTCGGGAGATGATCAGGAATCCGATTCCACCCTCGTCGCAGACGATAGTCCGATCTCCCCAAGACAACACCCTTCTGGTTCTTTCAAGTGCGCTGCGTCTCCTCACAGTCCGCCTCCATGGAACCGTTTTTGTGGATGGGGCCCGTCGTGGTATGCCAAATGGGAGTTGTTGAACGACCTCTTTCAACACGACCAGGCTAGATACAACTCCCTTGGTATCTCCATGAAGCTAGCAGAGCCTTCCGAATCCAACACAGCCCTGTTGTCGCCTCTCGAATCGATGTTCCGCTCTCCCGTTGGCGAGGATGAGAACAACCATGATCATGATGACGACGACGACGACGAAGACTATGGGACGCTCATATCTCATTCAAGTTTTAGTGTGGATTTCGAAGAGGAGTGTGAGAGGGCCATGGCATTCTATACCAGAGAATACAAATGTTCGGAGATGGCCTTGTGATGGGGTGTAATGGGTGTAATGGGACTCGGAAGGGGAAACGGAATTCAACAAGTACTGTATAGTTTTGTTTAACGACCTGTATATATCTAACCGTGATTACTGTATTGTATATGATGCTGCCAAATGTCAAACGAAGAGTTGACTTTTTCAAGTGCGGATCCTGCCGGGCTTGTATCACATAACCAGTTTCTTTGGAAGTACAAAACCAACTATCATACATGCGTAGTGAGCGGATTCGGAAGATGGCGCTACGCCTTCATGAACCGACTACGCCGTCGTACGAGCGAGCTCTACATAACGCGCCACAAACGAGATCCTGGCGAGCTTCGCCTGTCCGCGCCGCAAGGTCAATGATCAAGACCAAGAACGAAAAGCGCTAAAGTAGAACCTACATAACGGTACCACGTCTCGTCGTCCGGCATGTGAGGCAAGTCGGACGTTTTGGCATCGATGGGCATCCTATGTCTCTGTTAGGGGTATATATGTCAATCAAGTTTGTCAGATGCTTTCTGTATGCGTCGGTGCGACAAGGGGGGTAACTGGACGGGTACAGGAGAAGACGAACGTACGTGAGGAAGGATCTTGTGTCTCAGTCGACGCTTGAGGCTGGTCTCGCGAAGCACCTCGCTGAGGGCGATAGCCTTCAGAAACCTAGAAAAGGCTTTCGAGTTGTCGTACGCTGCGTCCAGCAGCGCTATTTCCGTGGTCATCGCGCTCTCCAACGTCGTTCCTAGTGGCAACTGTACATTGTGTCAGATGGGATGAACGGGTACGCCTTCAAACAATGAAGGAACGAAAGTGGTTACCCTGCCCAGCTTGATCAGCTTTCCGACGATCGGAGCGACGACAGCGTCTTCCGCCCCGGCGACACTCCCCTCCTTTTGGACGCGTGTCCAGTCAGAGAACACGCCCACGATCGCGGCCGCATCTCCCCCCGCCAACAAGGGTGCCCACGACGTCAACACGTTTTGCACACACCCCGAGTCCGCAAGAACGTGCCCGAGGTCAATACGGTCGAACCGGACACTCTGCGTGAGGCCGAATCGAGCATACTGCCCACCCGAGATGTCTCGCGCGAGCGTCTGCGCGGTCGTGTTGAACATGTGGAACGTGACGTCGAGGTCGCGGACACGTCTCGCAAACGTGCGCAGTTGGTCGGAGAGGAAAAAGTAGAGGCAACCGAAGATGTCCTCGGGCTGGGCCCCGTGCGCTTGTCCTGACTTGATCACGTCGTTGGGACTGCGATTAAAAACGAGGACGTGAGCGTACGACGTGCGAAGAGCCACGTGTTCGACGTACTCCCAAGATGCCAGCGGATTCTCGACGCTATCGTTATTCTGAAGCCAAGTGCCACAAGGCGAGAACATGGATGCGTTGGGCACCGTGTGGTGGTCGTTTGAGGCGCTGAAAGGCAGCACAACCCCAGATCGCCAAATCGCCATAAACGCAAGGCCATGACAGGGTTTCATCCCCGCCAACGCACGCTTTCTGACGTCCCGTCGATCTGGTGTCGCACCGACGCGCTCGTACTCGTCTCGCGCTTGCAACGTTGAGCGTGTGGGGCCAACGGTATACAACAGACGGTCTGTTATCTCCCGGGGCACCAAACAAGTCAATTTCGCACATCGGCCGAGGGCGACAGAGAGAGGCTCTGTCTTGTCCGCGTGTTGTTGTAAAACCAGCACCAGCGAGGCGAGGATGCGAAGGCGATACGCGTCTGGCAAGAAGACAGAGTACCAAAAATGGAGTGCGATGTCAGCGGCAACCGCTTCATTGGGCATGGCGCCGAGGATCAACAGCAGCACGATGTTGCGCGACGTCACCGTGTCCGAGGTGTCGTTGAGCAAGATATGGAGATGTCCTGTAAAGTCTGATCCCAGTGCGTTGACGGTGCGTATGACGTTCCGAAGGTCTCCGGAATCTAATTGAAGGGCAAGGCAAAGGCTGAGAGCGAGGACGAAGGAATAAAGGACGACCCACCAACGAAAGCTAGAGAAAAATCTCTCGTCCCGTCCCTTTCGTTGTTTTTGAGGTTGACGATGTCTACCGCGGGCAGGTTTCCAGATCTATCAAGTTACGGTTGGTCAGTTGGCGAATGGTCTCTATGGCAGAATTTGAAGCGAACAGCGATGCAGCCATGATAGGAGTAATTTCTTCACGTCCCAGGGAAGGAGATCTCGAGGAATATTGACTGTCATCCTGAGAGCCAACATCCGGGAAAGTGGTGAAATCAGGGGAAGCACCACAATCTACCAACCATCAGCCTCCAATCGTGCGGCGGAAGGTGAAAGTACCTCGTTTATGAATGCTCCTATGTTTTCTCTCGCATTTCTTCAAGGCATTGACCACCATTAAGCCGTCAAGAATGCTAAACACTCCAACGCGGGCCTTACCTGCGAACAGTATGACACCAACTTGCACCTGGCGCAAGGTAACTTGCCAGGATCCGGGCAAACGTTTGCGCAAGGCAACGTTTCGAGCGGTGGGAACGTGAGCGGTACTAAAGTATCGCCCACCTCCTTTCCAAGGGCATCGCAATCAGATGATGCAAACAAGCCCATGGGATCATTTGCTTTGATGAGGTGAGTGAAGACACACTCGGCACCAGTGGATGAGAGTTCGCTAGAATCAGTCATGGGTACGGTGAGCGATGGGAGTTGCCTTCAAGCTGCACTTTCGTGCCAGTGCCCGATATCACTGGCACCAGCGTAATCGCCGTGATGATATCCGTAGACGACTCCTCGTGGGGAAAACGTATTTGCCTTACCCAGACACCATCAAATCTCCGGGCTTTGGCATGTCAGTATCGAGAAATCACTCCATAGTCGTCAAGGGTGTGCAAAGCTACTCCAGATGATTCTCAAGAACAACATAGAAGCATGTGTACTGTGTACGGCTTAGCTAGCAGAACATCGCCCCTCGGGACCTAGGACTTATGGCAGAGCTCGACGTAACGTTCTATCCACGTCCGACTGATCAGTCGAGTCTGCAATTAAGGTCAACGTCAGACATTTTCCAACCCTGAAAGAATGGGTTCAACGCACATAGCGATACCATGTTTCGTCATCAGCGAAGTCAGGAAGAGCGTCCGGTTTAGCATTGGTAGTCGTTTTCAAGCGCTATCAGGTGGTTCAGAGTCCTGGATGGTCTTTGAAAGCATTCACATCACGTACATGTGGTATAATCTTGTGGGCAGTCCTCAACCGGAGCTTGACATCGGCGCCACCCTGATCCTTCCAAAACTTGGCAAATGCTTTGGAATTATCATAAAAGGCGTCGATATCACCCATAGCGAGGAACACGGTCAACGTTGGATCCACATCAGTACGAAGCTTGGGGCAAGTTCAGTAAGGATGATCCCAATAGGGTAGCGACTTGGCTAACGTACCCGATTGCTTCTCCTCATCAAGTCCAATGCGCTTTTAATCGTTGACGGGCCAGCGTCCGCAGCACAACCTTTTTTTCCATGTGCTGCCCAATTCATGAAGTACCCAGTGAGGGCAGCATGGTCGGTTTTGGCGAGAAGCGGCCCCCAGGCATCTATCACACCTCGTATACCGACGTAATTTGCGTCCATGATGTTCGACACATCAATTCGATCGAATCGAATGGTGGGCGGAACACCATACTCTGCAAACACGCCCTGCGCAATGCCCTGCGCCAACGTGCAAGCTTCAAAGTTGAAGACCTGGAAAGACACGCGGTGCTGACGTATGTAACGAGCAAATGCTCGTAGTTGGTCTGTCAAGAAAAAGTAGAGACACCCATAGAC
Organism: Fistulinella prunicolor; assembly: GCA_038089875.1. Lineage (NCBI taxonomy): Eukaryota > Fungi > Basidiomycota > Agaricomycetes > Boletales > Boletaceae > Fistulinella > Fistulinella prunicolor. Next base: position 20,673 of record JBBPLP010000129.1, read on the forward strand.
ATCTTCAGGTTGAGCACCGTGCGCCTTTCCCGCACCAAAGACCTGGTCCATACTGAGAAATATATATATCATTGCTCACTCTTGACTTTGAACGGGACGGGTACTTACTCCCAGGACTCGAGGGGGTCTGCGTAATCAGTTTGCAGCCACACACCGTTGGCGAACAGAGAAGGGTTGGGAACGTTGCAATGAGCGTTGAGCGCTCCAAAAGGGAGTACGATACCAAATCGTCGGTACTCGAGGAATGCAAGGCGATGTGAGGGTTTCAATCCCATATACATTCGGTCTCGAAAATCGACACGAGAAGGCGCTTTCCTGACGCGCCTATACTCGACCTGTGCTTCATCGGGAGACATTATAGGCCCAACATTCTCCACTAAAAGCCTATGGACGTCGGGGGGGACGTAGCAAGTCAACGTCGAATGAGGACCCAAAGGGGCGACAATTGGGCTAGTGGCACTGCTTTTCTTCAAAAGAGCTGATACCATAGATAGAATACGGAGGCGGTATTCCATGGGCATGAAAACAGAATACCAGAAGTGGAGAGCTATGTCTGCAGCGATAACTTCATCTGGTATTGTTCCCAGGATCAATAGTAAGGCAATGTTGCGGGATGCAATATGAGGGTTAAGGTCATTGAGCACGATGTTCAGTTGACCGGAATAATCTGGTCCGAGGGCATTAACTGTTGCGATGATGTTTCGGATATCACCTGAAGCTGCAAGGCTGTTAGGCAGAGAGGGACGACTGTATACATAAACCACCCACCAGCAAATGCAATTGACAAGTCTGCTTCGAGGTCCTTTTCGTTATTTGGTAGATTAATAATATCCATGGCAGGGACATTACCCCAACTATAGGGGATGTCGGTATCTGCAACGTAAGAGAAAGCAAGAATAAGACATACAGTGACGAGCCAACTGATAGCCTATCTTGAAACCGGGACGCAAATTCTTCGGACGTCGACATGTTGGATTTAAGGAGAAAGGTAGGGTCACGACCCTCAACAATCCACCCAGGCTTCCAGTTACTCGCTCTGATGGCATCCTTGCAATCTGCCCGCAGCTTAGCACGGTCGTGCTTCATACTCGGATCGACACTGACCTGACTTGTGGGTGGCCCAATGAGCCTTTTGACATTCCTGTGGATGCTGTGAGTTGGCATCCAAAGGCTTTAAACAGCAGTGCCATACCTTGGAACAGTATGATACTATCTTGCAGGCACTACAGGCCAGTTTGCCTGGCTTTTCGCAGACGGCATATCTATCTACATTGACGTTGGCACACGGAAGTACCTCGAGCGGTGGATGCTTGGGATTTCTGCTTGCTACACTGTCGAGCATTCCCTGCCAGCCACCTGTAACTAGCGAAGAAAGCCCTCCGAGGAGAGATGAACCATCGTCTTCGGGAGGGATAATGCGGATATCAGAGCCCATCGAGGGGTACTGGGAGAAGGGGTTGCCCATGAGGATTGAAAGATCAGTTGGATACCTCTCGTCTCAAATAGCTTACGCCTCACCTGCAACATGCGGCATAGAATATAGCCATCCTAGGTTGTGCAAAGATCAACCCCATCCACTTTTGGTGTCTTTGGGCACTTCTGGACTTGCGGTGCAAAGACACGCCGTCGTAAACCCACTGATAGCGATCTGTTTGGTGCCTGGATGGATTTTGTTCCATTGAAACCCCAGACCTCAGTGTGGAACGGCGCACTACAATTCTGAAGACATGGACTTGGAACTTGTCAACACTGAAGAGCGGCGACACAACAGTTATAGATGCAGGCACTGAGCCAAGCGCTCGCAGTGATGGCTCCAACTTGAATGGTGAACAAAGAAAAGAAAATTCGATGTCACCATGGTGGAGGATGTGAATGGGCTCCAGTACAACATCGTAGTAGTGGCGTACCAGCTAATGAGATTTCAACTCCGATCACGTCCTCCTTGAACTTCAAGTTGAGAGCTCGACTGATCACGGTGTAGCAGCTCTTGATTTGGTGTTCATGTCTTCTCCGCTGTGTTTCTCGGGCCTACATATTTGGTCCCTAGTCCCCTGTTGGCTGCCGGCTGTGTAGGATGACACGGATCACTTCGATTTCCTAACGGTTTCGACTGCCTAACTTTCCTTCGTCTCGTTGGGCTTCCGTGTTGTCGCCTAAGTATTCGCATGGCCCACTGACGGTCATCCTGCGACTGCTTCTTATCAGCGTCGTCAGTACTATGTACTTGTCGTTAGTACATAAAAAGTTTCCCGCGACTCGCGAGCGTTACGATTATGGCGTGAACAATCGTTTATTTCGCAAGTGTGCCCACTCGCTGGATGACTTGAACTTATCTGTCATTTATCCGTCGTGTTGGTCTACCTAAGGATGTCATTTAATTTATGACCTTCGGCCGAAGGGTGTGACGCTAAAACCAAGTTCAATTGCCTAATCAGCATGCCGAAGTCTGCCGTGTCTCCATTTGGTGCTCGGACGCGCGAGATCGCCATAATACTTATAGGCAAGACTCGACGCCAGTTGCACGGTGTCGCCGATTCCACATCTTAGACCGAACGATCAGATAATGGCTACGGCCGTTGCTGTTGGAAGCGAAACTCTTGGATTCACAATCCCACCGTTCACCCAACATGCCATCTCCGTCTCTCTCCCGACCTGGCGTGATAATGTCGGTTATGAAGAAGGGGAGAAACGCGTTATGGACACAATGATCAACGGATATCCACGGTTCTTCATACATCTAAGCATCCAAAAGGTACGTTTTAACATCAAAGACGGCCCTGAGAAGCCCTGATTTGATTTAGCTCGCAAGTATCTGCGAACAAATGTTCGGAGTGCATGGAGAGAAGTGTCTGCTGTGTCCCTCCAAAAAAATCGCAGATCAATGTCGAACATTCATACTTGACCGAGTCGCACTTGCAGGAACCCCGACGCACGTCAGACTCGTACAATACCTCATCCGCCCAGAAGACTCTTCTGCACAGACACATAAATGTGCCGAACTGCATATCACACTTTTTCCTGCGGACATATCCCCTATTGCAAGGCAATTTTGGCAACACACTGGCCTAGGAATCTCCTCTCGATTTGCTGAACATTGCCTCTCCCTTTTACCCGGCTACGACAAACAAGAGTCCGCTTCTGCACCAAGCCCACAGGCGCATCCTCTTTTCAGGCCCTCCAACAAACATTATTCAGTAAAACGACCAGTAGTCTGGACGCCCCCAGGAGGAATTAACATGCTACCGAGCACTATCATACCCTCGGACGTGTTGAACGAGGATCAGCGCACATACCTCGAAGAACGATATGGGCGCAACCTACCTCTTTGTGCAGCCACACTCGCAAAGCGTGCCCTTCGGAGACGTATAGCTGGTGTCCTTCTGAGGGATCATGTGCAAGACTGTCCACAAGGGCCTTGCGCTGGCGCAGAAGACGTTGAGCTCGGACCGAGCAACAGAGGCGTTCAGGATATCAACGAAGACGATGTATTCCTTTATCCCACAGGCATGGCCGCGATTTGGAACGTCCACCAGCTCTGTCTCCGAGCCCGCCCGCCCGCCAAAAGCGTCTGTTTCGGGTAAGCTCACCTCACTTGTATGGCTAGTTTGATTAAACCTTTCTGATCCATAGATTTCCGTACACTGATACCCTCAAAATTCTAGAGAAATGGGGGCCGGGAGTCCATTTCTTCGGTCATGGACTTGACTCGGACATAGATACCCTAGAAAGCCTCCTTGCCGAAGAATCCAGTCGAGATCCAACGAAGCCTCCAATCCTTGTGCTTTTTACCGAATTTCCGTCAAATCCACTTCTGCGCTCAGCAGATATCCCCCGTCTTAGAGCATTGGCAGATAAATACGACTTTTTGCTGGCCGTCGATGACACCATCGGGAACTTTGTCAATGTCGAGGTACTACCATACGCAGACGTTGTGGCTACGAGCTTGAGCAAGATCTTCAGTGGTGAATCGAATGCCATGGGTGGGAGGTACGTGGGCTCTTGGCATTCCGATATAACCTATGACTGATGTCTACGTTCAGCCTCGTCCTCAATCCAAAAGGTCGACATTATGCAACCCTGAAGTCTCATATGAACACTTACGAAGACACGTACTTCAATGAAGATGCTCTCTTCATGGAACGCAATTCGCGCGACTTTGCCCAGCGTATTCGAATTATCGACGGAAACGCTCAAGCCGTCTGCGCATTCTTGCGCTCGCGCTCTACCGCTGAGGGCGTACCGTCCGCAGTCATCAAAGAAGTTTTTTACCCAAAGTACTCAACACCCACCAACTATTTACGATGTAAACTCCCCGAAGGCGGCTATGGTGGACTGTTCTCCCTCACGTTCACATCCTTGACTGCATCGAAGGCCTTCTTTGACGCACTGCCTTGTCAGAAAGGCCCGAGTCTTGGAACCAATTTCACTCTGGCTTGCCCGTACACAATTCTTGCTCACTATACCGAGCTCGGATGGGCGGCAGAGTATGGAGTTGAGGAGGGATTAGTGCGGGTTAGCGTGGGTATGGAAGAGAGGGACTTGTTGCTACGCTCCTTTGATATTGCCCTGAAGGCCGCGGAAGCTGCCGAGTAGAATCACGGGTGCCTTCTTCCGCTTCAACAAGATAATCTGTGCCAACGTTGGAGGAGCGTATACTAATCTCATCATATTACCACAGCAATTGTACAAGTAGCCTGGATTCAACTCCACTGACAGTCGGGTACGTTCCAAAGAGGCAATGTCATGTGTATGTACTGTAGAGTCTTCAAGCGATTTGTCATTCCATCGCATGTCTTTTGTAGATGAGAATACTTGGTTATCCTTTGGCAGCATCTGCTTCACGCGCTCCCATGAAATGATGCGCCGAAAACAACCCTCGGCTCTCATCAGCTTGACATGGCCGCCCACTGTCTTCCCACAATCAATTCCCGTATAGGTTTAGATATCATCACGGATCAAATGGAACGTAACCGCGGGAGGTATAACGGCTCTGTTTCCGTTCCAGTGCTCGGTAGTTATGGATACGGTGTCTAGAATTCGGGTCTTCGAGCTGGCTCGACTAGGCATCGTGCCATCTACTGACAGTCAGGAGCGCTCCGTGCCCAGCCCTTCTCGGACGTGCACTCGCTCCGGAAGGTTAGAAGATATGCAAACTGTAATGAAGAGACTCCATGGGCTTGCCGGACCGAAGTGATCCAAGATACTGACATCCGAACCCTCGGTGTGCGGGGAGCCGGCCGGACCGCCGCTCCGTAACTCTGTGTAGACAAGCTCGGGTACTGCAGTGCTTTGTGATGAGAATTTGAGTGGACATCACGAGGAGGGGTACGGACCTGTGTAATGCGGTCCCGTGGTCGTCCAGCAACTTGAATTTCCACATGCATGCACACGGTCAGGAACGCCTGGTACCCTTTGTCGGTGGAAACCGATGATGGCCCCTGTCCACCACGGCACTCGTAACACAAAGGGTCGGCCATAAATAAAATCTGAATTTTTCGAGTATATGTTCCTATATACACAAAGTAGTACACGAAGAGAATTCCCAGTAAACCACAACTTCTTAAACTTCAGAGGAGGAAGGGCAGAACGTGATGGTGTACACGGCATTATAACTAGCAGTGCAAGTCTTGAGCGCCGTGGCATCGTCGTAGGCGTAGCAATACGAGTTCGGGCAGCTGTCCTCTGCCGCGGAGTGGTGACATCAGAACACATTCCGGAAACGATAACCACCGAAAGATACGTACTGAAGTAGCTGTAGTACTCGACGCCTGAGGAAGGACAGGTTGCAGGTGTGTCGTATTGACCGGTACAGCAGTTGGGCGAGTTGCCTAGAGAAGTGCACGTTGGGAAAACATCTCACTAGATATGTGATCACTCACTTGGGTCGCCAGACAGGTTGGCCTCGCAGGCACTCTTGCATCCAACGGGGAATCCGGTGGAGTCGAAGGGGCCAATAAGAGGTGCCGGACCTAAGGACCATAATCAATCGTCTCGAATAAAAAGCCCCAGAAGACAAATGAGTACGAACAATCCGGGCCAAGATCGACCGGGCAGTCCGCAATGCCGCAACCGACAGTGTTTGTAATAGCAAGGGGTAAGTTGTATCCGTCGACGAGAGAAACTAAGACCGACAGTCAGTATAAAGAGCTTGGATGCCCGAGAGTACGAACCATCATAGTAATCGACACCGCCAGCGTCGAGCGTAAATTCCGCTAATGAAGCAGGAGGAACGCCCTGGATTTATGATAAGTCATGAGATCCACAAAAGGGAACTATAAACCATACCGTGCCACCGGTGGTGCTACATTCTAGCCCACCATTGCAGCCTCCATCAAGGCAGGAGTTAGGACCAGGGTCTGTGCTGAAGTCACAGTCACGACGGCCCTAGACAATGTGTGTAAGGTTGATGACATCGTCATCATTCGCTAACGTACCCAGATTCTTCCAGAAGTCCAGTCACTTGGAACCTGAGAAGATTGACCTAAATAAGTGCTACTGAAGGAGATGTAAGAAAGACGTTTCGAACTTGGAATGTCACAGAGGTGTATGCATCAGCTACCCATCTTCAAGGAGAGTTAGTACTAGTGGAGGCTCAAAGAAGGGAGTATGTACCCAGTAGGGTAGTCGGGAAGAGTGCCCGTGCCCGTGAACATTGCCGGCCTTTGGAACTGGTCGGCAGCAACTCAATAATTCATAGTGTCATACTTACCAGACGGTGAAGGGGCAGCCATTGTAAACGATGAGGGTGCGTTGAGCCAGAGCCCCTGATACAAGAGCGAGAGAGGATATGAGTGTCAGTTTCATCATAGTGAAGCAGGTAAGGAGTTGAAGAATCAGATCCTCTTGCTGCAGAACCCGCTCAACTTGGTCGTTTTTATACCCTGCAGGTCACCTGGCGGGAAATATGATCAGGTGCAAGAATATCTTGCGACCACAGATCTCGTGGACAGTCAGCCGTTCTACTGCCCACTGATCCGTCGGTAACGAGTGCATGTAGACGTGCGGCCATAAATGCCGCACGTCCTAACAAGGTGTGAAGCCCGAGGCTTTTTGGCTTTTCTGGGACTCCGTCGGCTTGGATTTTAGTCACCGGGATATGGAGTACGATTTTGAAACTGTTCTTACAAGAGAGTATTTCGTGCAAATTGCGGCTACAGGTCAAAAGATGGAGTAGAAATGAGACATCCGCACGTTTGCGTAACTCAACACAGGAAGATTCAAACGTTCGACTCGGTGACCGCCCGATGGAGAAAGCGCGTCAATAAGAGGCCGAGTCGTAGTATTATTGGTACGACCAGGGATGCAGTGATGACAGTTCCCCTTGCCAGCTGGCGACAGGCATCGCTCTCAGCCTTCTTGTCGAATCTAAGTCAATCGTATCTGGAAATACCTGCATAATTTGTGTCAGGAACTCTAGCACAAATCCTCGAAAGCACTCCAAACGCCCACGTACCTACTGGATGCAACGTTGATCACGAACTCAGGGGACGGCACATGGTGCACGACGAACCGTAGTAGTAATGGCACCCATATGGATCACCACGGTCCAGAATTGTAATTGGAGTCAGGTGATCATCTTGAGCTCCCGCGTTCGGTTATGTTTGATGTCTCTTTCCAGATGAACTCATGTGTTAAATATGATCGGAGAGCTCAGAAGGTCAGTTTCGCGCATAGCCTTTGATGGCCCCTAGGGCCCTATAACGCTGTGCTACAGTAAGTCATCGATTCATCAGTGGTCTGATTATGCAGAAAGGGGCCATGGTACTATTGTCTCGGAGCCGTGTCCCTTCACCGCCGCCCAACATCGACCACTGATGGTTCCTCAAACTTAAATTAATTTTTCTGACGTTACAATAACCGTTTACCAATAGTGTATGGTACATTGCGCCCCACAGTATTGGGCTCAACATCATCCGACCACTGCTTCCTGCCAAATAGTGTACTTTATATTATTTGACTCTACAAAATGCATCGGGAAGCACTTGGAAAGCCTTTATAGCTCGTGCACCAGAAATATCGTTCGAGAACAGAGTCCTTCAAGGAGCCTGAGGATGCTAGACTTGGATATCTCATCATTTGAATCGGGCGCAAGGCATAGCGGGTCGGCGTACTCTTGCAATTAAATTTGTTTCTATCTAGACCTGATGTGAGCAAACGAATATCCCGACCTGATGTCGTTCCCTGTTTGATCTGAGCCGGATGCAGTTAGTGTATTGAGCACGATTCAGCCGTGCTCGAGCCTCAGAGTGAAGCTGGGACAGTCGACACTGTCCTTGACGTCAATATATCGTATGCTGGGTGCTTCACCATTTGAAAAGCGGAAACGATACCTCGAGAAGTTAGATGATACCGGGATATGAGTTAGTATGTTTTTTTCATCCCCACTACATATGTATCCCACTCAAGGTCTCAGACACGTACGGCCCAGGACATGATGACACATGGACACGTGTGCTTATCATGTCCTTGACTGCACGGAGTGCAGTAATGGGAGAGATAAAGATCTTCGCAAGGAAAATCATGGAGGGAAAAATTGATAGCCCGAGATGCAGTTGATAATCATTTCCCTTGAACTTGCGTCAGAAGAGCACACTACGAAGTCGAGATGATGGGTTCTCACCGGGGTGATCGGATTTCCATGTTGTGGGGCCCGAGGCCATTTCACTTAATAACAGCAGGATCAGTGCAACACACCAACCCGTGTCTGCACGGATTGCTCCTCTGTAGATCAGATCTGCCAATCAACCTGCATGAAGTCACCCGTAGTAACGTTTCGGCCCGATGGCATCCAATGGACGCAGTCGCCGCGACAGAGAGCACCAGTTCACGTTCGAAAGGTCCGCCAACCGAGTCATCGCGATACTTTGCAAGGTTGACCAGTGCGCAACCGACACCCGTTTTCTGGCCGCGCCGCTCCGCCGATCTAAAACTGGTCCCAGTTAGAGACGAACAAGGACGACTGTAACGCCCAGATATTCCCGCTCGGAAGGATAGATGCATACAAGATGCGTCTCGTGCGTGTTGAGCCTTGCGGCGTTCGAGCTATCATGGTGGTATGAAAGAAAGATGACAAGAGAGGCTGAGTCACCTTTTGTCGGGAGCGGAGTGACGGCGGTTACCGGGATCCTTTCTGTTGCCTATTCCTTGAAGGGATAGATAGTGTGGTTTATTACTTGGGATATCTGCGTAAAACTCAGTCGTATGCTACTACAGCTCGTCATGCGAAGGGGGAGATGCATCGTCCATCAACTCAGAATTATGCGGCGTCAGAGGTTGCTGTGCATTCAAATTGCTTCCAGCCAACACGTTCGAATCCGCTGTCGCCACGCTCGCGTGGATCCTGCCCTCGGCAGCAAGTCGGCGTGCAAATTGCGCAATCTCGTTGTCATACTCCTCCCATTCAGGAATCTGTCGTGCCCGGGACAGTTTAGGCTCTTTCTGTGTTCGATTTCGAGAAAGTGTAAGTGAAGGGACGGAGTGAGATTTAACTGGCACAACGAACCGTGAGCGGGTTTTGACACAGGTCAATCGTCTTGGCACGATGTAATCTGTCTTTGCTGCCTGAAGCAGGGTAGCCTTTCAGTATCGCGTCGTATGTACGAGCCAATGAGCCAACGTACACCATGTCTCGCACTGAGTAGTCATTGTCAGCGACTTGTTCATGTCGATGGTAAGGATCTACTTACCCATAGCCAATCCTCATGTAAGGAATACTGTTCTTTACGTCAGTGGTTGTCCTAAGCATCGCGCGAGCCCCACTTACAATCGGAACCTGGGCCTGCAGGTTGTTTGGAAGGTCTGGATTTAACAACGTTTTGATCAGCTTCTCAATTACTACGATCGGCAACGAACCTTGGTCTAGGTTGGCCAGTGAATTAGGATCTTGGGACAACATCTGGTATGATCCTCGGAGGATATCCTACGAAAATGGTCAGTGTGGTGAATCATGTTTATCGTGGTCGTCGTGTGCTCACCCCTGCAGCCATCTATACCACTCGACGGTCAGGAAATCAAAGACAACTTGTGTAAACGGGAAACTCACCTGACGGAAGCGGACAAGATCAACAACATACAGTGCACTCGGGGGAAAGATGAGAATGGACAAGAAAAGGGTAAACCACGAAAGAACATACCTGATATGATACGGTCGACCAGCCAAGAAGTCGTGCCAATACCCGGTTTTCCAGAAGCGGAACCCTTCCATGTCATAATTGTCGTCCCCCATCGGCGTGTACCCGTATGGCGCGCCATGCAGATCCAGATCGACGAGCTCTTGTAGGTCTACTCGCACGATCTGATCAGCATCGACGAAGATTACCTTTTTGAGGTCCATCGGGAAAAGGACATCAAGGAAGAGGATTTTGTAAGCCCATATGATGCGTTGTTTCTCCTTTTGTGCTCTCAGCCACGACGGCCATTTGTAAGTCACCAACTCGTATTGGAAGCCATACTCTTCTGCCATGTGTGGTATGAATTCCTGAAGAACATGTCGACACGCAGCACAGATCTGAGCGGTGGAGATACTCACGAGGAAGGACGGGGAAAGGAAGTTCTCGATGAACCAAAACTTGACGCTGCTGTTGGTATTACGCAACACGCTCAAGATCATGATCGAAGCAAAACGCTACAGCAAAGGCCGCTGAGAACGCGATCGACAGAGCCTAAAAGCAGTCTCACCTCATATAGCAGGCCGGACGCCACAGTGAATATGTTGATGTCAGCTTGACCACCGCCTTGTTGGACGGCCTTTGTCTTTTTATCATCTACTTTTGGCTTCAGAAGCGAGGACATTCTAACGTCGAAAATTAGGATAAGAATGAAAAACAATCTTAAGATACTCACTTGGATACCCAGTTTTCCACTATATTTCCTGTCCCTTGACCAGGTAGAGTTTGCGATTCATCAAGGACGTCCAACCTCTCCGTACCAGGTTTCCGAGCGAGTCGAGGATACAGAGTAAGCCCATCAAAGCTCATCACCGTTAACTCGTCACCAGCTCCAGCTACTGGCGGGCTATTCCATCCTTCGCTCCCCACGCTCTCCAGCTCGTAAATGTCCCTCCCACGGCCTTCCCTGATTTCGAGTCGGAACGTCCCTGGGCGCGCCTTGAATTGCAAGTACCCTAAGTTCGCCACGACCTGCGTATCGTCAACAATCGACCCATCGTTGGTGCTGATGAGTTGGAGTTGGACACCTCTGGGTGGGTTGACGGTCTTCAGCTCGCGTGCGTGTCCTTCCACTACGAGGTAATCTAGTGCGAAAAGTGCATGGATGCCTTGAGACTGATCTTCGGGGGAGAGCTTGCCAAGTTGAATGTTGTCGAGATCATAAAGAGCTTCACGCGGGCGGACAAGCCAAGAAGGTGGAACATCCATACTCAAGGTATAGATTGGTTCCAAGGGGAGTCCACTGAACGTCACTTCTGCGGGTACTTCTTGTCTACAAGATGGTTAAATCCATAAGATCAGGTTTAAAAGAAGCACCTTTACCCATCGGCGTCATAGTTAAGACGTGGGACAACGTTGTAACGATAGAATCTTTTGAGTGGTATCTGATTTCCATGTGTTATTCAGAAGGGGTTTGGCTACGACGCAGCATGCCCATACCTCCGTGTGTTGGGTTGGATTGAAGTAGAGCTCGATATATATATCAGGGAAGAGTTCGGAGGATTGCTAGAGAATATTCAGTACTTGCTATCGAAAGTACTATAATTCGGAAACTGACTGCCAATATCGTCGACCATCGCTGAGCAGCTTCACTCAGGGGATCCAACAACACCGCAATGTGACTCTGAGCCGACAAAGGGTCACCAACGGCAAGTTTGCTGCAAACGAGATATAAACAAAAGGAGCCAGAAGCACAAATCAGAAAAAACTCACGTATAGTCGCCCGAAAGCAGTCGATAATTCCCTGTACGTGGTTTGGGTGCAGATTCGAAAAGGCCCACTTCAGAAGGGTCGGGTTGTTGATCGGCATAAATGATGGAAGATGCCATCGAAATCAGGTCTGCACGCTGGGATCTAGTGGTGCGTCGTCCGCATACACATCAATTCCATCCGGTAGCTAATAGGACAACGTGACTTACGCGTTGATCGTATCGTCTCCGTCGAGAATCTCATTAATCGCATCGGCTACTCGGCCAACACGTTGCCTGATTTCAAAGTTTTCCAGCATCTCGAAGTCTTCGGCAATGAATTCGGAATTTGCGTCAAATGGCCCAACAAGCTATTTTACGAGGCTGTGGATGAGTTCCAGCGCATACGACAGATAGTGGATAGCGTACCCGTCCATTAACCAAGACAGCTCTTTGCCCAGGCTGAAGTCCAAGCTGCCGAACGACTAGACGGCTCGCTTGTAGCAGGCGGGCGACGTCATCAGGATTAACATCTTCTCTCGTCAGGGAGAAAGGTTCCTGCGACCCAGGTAGATCATGTCGCTCTGACCCACTGGCTAACACCTCCAAAATGCGCGAAGGGGGGACGCCGTTGAGGCCGCCTGCATGTAAAATGGTGGAAACTGTCGTGGAAATAGCCTCTGTGGCCTCCGCCTCAGTATTATGGATAAATGTTACCCGAGATCTGAGCGAGTGCGTCTATATCATTACGTGACGGTGAATATCATATCAACGACAAGACGATGCACAAATACCATGAATTTCAGAGATTCCTTTGCTAGTTCGACACCTTCATGGGAATTAAAGTCGGCAATCACATAGACCGATACTCCGAGATCATCGCTTTGACCTACTTTCCGTGAAGATGGTGAAGCGAAATACAAAGACACTACGCACTTGGGGCGACGAAGGAGTCCTCCGTTGTCTTGAAACCGGCCTTGGAGAACACCTCGGGTAAGTTAAACACCTGCAAATTGTTTCCATCGAGCGTACGTGCGCCAGCAGGGCTGTCCACAAAAATATACGGATTCCGACGGGGAAGTGTTGAAGGAAGATCATAGAAAAACGTTGGCACAAACGAAATATCATCATCTGTGAGCTCGCCTGTGTACACCTTGAAAGGTGTCAGTGGAAAAATGTTGATCAAAATAGGTCAGACTTGCCATCTCCTGCAGAATCTGCAATTGCGCCGTAATTTCGCTGGACATTTGATGGAAGATATTCTACGAATCCAAGCTTCATTGGGAAGTGCTAGAATCTGATGGATGTACCACTTACATCATTTATAGAGAAATATCTTCCATTGACAAAGACGTGGCCCTTCCCGGTGGTAGCTCGGACCCCTACACCTAGTCTACGGCAGTATTTCTGTGATTGACCGATGACGTCCTCTCCCGTCAGCTCATCGATGAGCGGAACGTGTCCTTGTGCAACCTCGGCAAAGCCGTCTGCAGCGTCAAGTAGACGGAACGTTTCCTGCACTATTTGCCACGATAAACTAGACAGCCTACGCTCCGCATGAGCACGCGAGATCTGTAACGGATTGTTAGAATTTTGGTGACGACGGATCGGGAACCAACATACCCCTTGAATAAATGCTATCATCTGATCGCGTCCATACTTACGGTTGATGTAATATACAAGTCGTGCCATATTCAAACCTGAAAAAGGGTGAATACTGAACCATATAATGCGTTCAGGAACTCACTGTCGCCCTCGCCTTCAGGGACGAAGCCCCATCTAACTGGGAATCCTCGAGCCACAAAATGTTCAGACAAGCTTCCAAGAAGTACCAAAGATCGAGTCTGCGATAGATCAAGAACGAAGATCACATTGACTAGATTCTGCCGAATCCTAAACATGGGCGAAAAAAGTGACATCGCGTGAACGCGGAGAATCTGTGAATAAGGGCATGCTAGGTCAGAAGTGCATATCAGCCGGGAAAAGGTAATACAAACAGATTGCAAAGATGGGTTGGATTTGGCGTAACGAGTATCTGCAGCTAAATCATTCCAATATAATATGACATCTTCATTTTCCTGCCTATCACTTGCATCAACAAGGCCTTCGAGGTACTCAGCAAATTTTGGTGAGAGCGAAAATGTTTTCTTTTCGACAACGACATCTGCTTCACCCGTACGAGCCCGCGCAGCAGCGCCACGCGTCGAGGAACCTTTCTGGGATGCAGAGTGAGCAGGATGCACAAGAAGCTCTACTGCTTCCTCTGTTGTCAAACCCAGATCGACAAGAGAATTTACAAGAGTACGTTCGCGTTGTAAAGTGCGCAAGAGCCTATCAATGCAGTTTCAGCATTCAGTTCGACACGGGGAGAAGAGATTCTAACCCAAATATGCCCGCCGTGCTACCCTCATTCTCGTTGAAAAGTCGTCCATTGACCCAAGCCATGTTCACACCCTGAGCTGCCTTGGACCAGTTATCATGGACTTCATTTTGCACTTCCTCAGATACCATAATCTTGCGCGCCAGCGACGTTGCATAGAGCGGGAATGAGTTCGTAAGTGTTCGGAAAATCACCACATCCGAGAGCGGTACGCTACGGTGATTCCCCCAACATTGATGAAGGTGCAATGATTGTATGCTGGGATGATCGGGAAATGCCGCAATGAATTGAATTGTTTTCAAGCCAAGGTCTGTGGAACAAGAATGAATCTATGCTCTGGCGAAGTGGAGCTATGGAACAAACCCGCAATCTCCTCGGGTGTCAGTGGCTCCCCATTGATCGCCCTCATTTCAGCCACTTCGTCAACGTATGGCAAAGAATCGAAAATGCAGCTTAGGATTTCTTCTCCGGAAGACGGTCGATCCCCATTCTCGAGGAGTTCACTAGAGCTCTGAGCACCTGTATGCGCTTCATGTTGATTCCTATCGTCGAGAACAAGGTAATCCATTTTCTTGAGGTCGAGAGAAACACCGTATCCGGAAAGGTGACTCGATAGTTGACCTTCTCCGAGTTCAGTGGTTCCTTTCGCCCAACGGAGAATATATTCGACTTTTGGCTCCAAGCTTAAAAGCGCCTCGTGAAGAGAACGAAACGATGGCGCGGTGGGGTCTGCAAAGTGGATGGCTGTATAAGGCTGCTCCTCTAGAAACGGAGAAACTCGATGTACGTGGTCCAAGGGAAGACGTTTCGGCTTCGTGACGACAACGCCATGGTCTTGGGAATTGGCAAGCTGAAGGAGTGTCTCAGCGTCGCAAATGATTTGGCCATACCAGTCAACCCAGGATGCGCATTCGGGACTGGAAAGCTTGTGTCTATCGGTCAAATTTATGATGTGACGGTCATAGTACTCTGCAGATGCGACCAAGCGGGGCGTTAGGGCGTGCAATGCAAGGCGGACACGCGCGGAGTTGAGGGCAGCCCAATGCATGTGGTCGGATGCGGCGGTAAAAACGGCGTCATGTGCCTGCAATGGTGTAGATGGCGACTCCGTGAGGGAGAAGGTGGAGAGCAGAGGGAAGAGGACCAAAGGGTTTTCCACTGCGACAGATTCGCTGGACACTGGTGAGTGCAATGTAGTGGGCAAGGTCGGAGACTTACAATGCTTCGAACAATGGGTCACTGGGGGCGAAAGAGGAGCGGAGGGAAACTGTAAGCGGTGGAGACGCGCCATGGACGTTGAGAGCAGTCAGAACTATGCCTGCGAGGGCAAAGACGGTGCGCTGCAGCGCCATATTAGCGCTTCTACTAACGTCGCGCCAAACGATACTTTGCCTCTGACACGTCGCATGTCATGTGATATAGCCCCTGACATTCGGTAAACACCGTAACTCCGCTCATCGTCCAATTTAAAAAGCCGACTTTTTCTCTCTTTCTTCTTTATCCATGACAGCTCGAAAGCTGCGAAGCTCAGCACGCACAGGACGCGTTTCGTACCGTCTTTCTTTCTGAGTGGGAAGGTCTGAGGACAACAGTCACCCTCGATCGTCTCTAGATGGGACCAGTTTTAACGGACTGCGCGACGTACCAGAAATACAGTTGCCATGTGCAACTTTGAAAAGCGTCGCGGTGACCGGGTGGGTGCTTCCTTTTCATGGTGATTAATTCAGCGCTCTCTATCGCGGTAATTGTATCTTCGGATGCAGAATGTGGCTCGCATTGTTTCGGTTACACCGTCCTTGCGAATGGGTTTGCAGGCACTCGGTTTTTCAACCCAGAGCGCCTTACATGGCTATTAGTAGGGATACAGTTCTGTGGCTCATACGCCACTCTGCCAGGCTCTAACGCCTCTTCCATGGCTCGTACGCCAGTCTTACAGGGCTCATACGCCTCTTCTGTGGCTCGTACACCACTCTTCCGGAGCTCATACGCTCCTCTTCGGAGGTTCCTTCGCCTCCTTTCAGAACTCCCCTACGTGACCAGACGCGTTACTTGCCTTATCCTTTGGCGTGGATTCGTCCACCTGCTGTTAACCCTGGTCATATTGTCGTTGCCGCTGGTTCCCCCGGTGGCGCAGTCGTCGTTTCATTCACGGGAATGATGACTGCATACCGTACGAGGAGATGAGCTGAATTGTCAACTTGGCGAAGGACCACCCATCCTTTAGTTCACTTTGTGGCTCGCGTTCTTATTGAACGTGAAACTCGATTCAGACTATTCTCGGGCTGTCATGGTCTATTTTTTTCTCTCTCCTCTTTGAGGATTCTACCTTCTGAACGCTTTATACCTCTAGTCCAGGGAGTGACTTAATTTGCAAGGTCATTTCCGGGACTATAATATGCTTGTTTTTGTTCCCCAAGGTGAGTCGCGTCTTCGGTTGTTATGATCCCTCATGTAGATGGTGCGCCATTGTGTACCATGCTCAATTTGTATTATTTACCCTGTTTGATATGTAAAGGCATTCTGTTGTTGTGTCTTGTCTTGAGAAGTCTCCTTGCTGTATACATGGACTGATTTTTGGTCATTGAGCAAGGCATGATGAGGAACTGTCAAACTAATCAGGGGTGGCTGCTTCTTCCCCTAAGTTACGTTGCCAGTACACCTTGTGGGCTTACTTCTTTCCAAGGAACGTTGACAACGGCGTCTCAGAACTGGAACTTGGCATAGCAGACAATAGCAACGCACTCTATCCCAGCGAGCATAGCTTCCGAGGTTCTTCTCTTCGCTGCCTGACAATTACAGACTTATCACTACCTCATGTACATGGCCGAAGCGTCCCCGCACGGTTCTCATCGTCTGACAACCAATTCTTCCCTTTCCTATTTTGCGGTTTCATTCTCCTGGAGAAGACACTGAGAAATATGACCCTTACAGGCACCCTTCGCCTGATGATTCTCCTCTCTCACACGGTCGTAGCAATGGTCATGTTCCCCAAACATGGAGGGGTCAATGATCATCGACACCGTTTTTCGCCCAGGGTCGCCGTCTCGCGAGAGACTCAGTACTGTATTTGGACGAGGGGAGACGATACGTTATCTATAGCCGTTTTATCCCCCCGGTCGGGCTGTCGAGGGTATCCGGAACCCTAGGAAATGTGACGCACCCTCGCAAGTGCTGGGAATCCGAGCATTCCACAAGTTTCTCCTCCGCTCCCTCCCTCGGGGCTGCACTGATCGCGAGTTCAGAGTGACCTGGACACTAGGTTGATCTGAGTTGGATCATAGGCGAGCAGGCTGGGAACCTGTGTTGGTAACCCAGGGACGTCTGGATGTGCATCGCCTGTCTCCTTTTCTTTTGCGACCCGCTGCGCACACATCGCAGGGGCTGAGCACAAGAGGTCGGGGACATGCCGATCAAAACGAGGATCAGAGCATTCTCCATCTTACAATGATAGCAGACTCGATGCTTAACAACCGCATCAATAATAGGCGACGTTAATTAGACACGCGACGTTGCGGGGGATTAGAAATGGGCACGACACCGACCACTGAGTACTGGACTTGGCGAACAGATTTTATTTATTTATTCACGAGGGGACCTCGCTTTAATCATATATTTTAGTACAGGACGACGTGTGTGGGCGTGCTTGATCCACTCCGCCGATTTGAATATGCTGTCTACCTCTCGAATGGTCTGAGCGCATACCCGATGGGCTATGCCTGCAAGCCACTGGGTGGTCGGACAGCTGTCCATGACAACCTCGCCTGAGAACGGCCACGCCCCCGGCCCAAGCGTCATGAACGTCCAGAATTCAAAGTGATGTGCGCGTGTTTCGGAAACAAGGACAAAGCTCTTGTTATTCCGGGCCCTATTCAAAGTGCCTCGTCGATGCAGCCTGTTTGGAAAACATTGTAGGAAGAGGGTTGGCATCTGTGGTCAATGCGGAGCAGAACCAGGGGCAGTACGAACACCCTTTCCCCAAGTTCTAGGAAGCTTCCGGGGACCCATATGACTTACGGGATGTACATGCGTTGCACACACGAACGCTTGCTCTGAAACATTAATCTGAAGCATATCCTTGAAGAATGAAGCTCTAAAGATGGGCCCAGAAGGGTGGGATGAACAGCGTGAGATAAGCGTCTATTCTCATCCGAGGAGATCGCATGGAAAAAGTCAAACCGAAGCATGGAGGCGTACGTCAAGCACAGCAAGCGTGATGGGCAACGCTTTGTGCTACGGGCTGCCTCATAATGGTTTAATTTAATAAATAGTTTTTTTTCTCGAATGATCGAGAACCGCCGGTCCCGCAAAGTACTGCGTAGGAGGCGTGTGACCGGCAAATAAAGGTGCTGCGGCGCGCATGGACAAGCCGCAGGTATGAAAGGAACCAGGTGGCCAGGTGTGGAGATGATGAATGACATCTCATTGATTTCTGTTGCTGTTGGTGGCCAGAGTGGCCTATGCGACGTGGCATACGCAAGAGGGTGGCAGCGGTGTCTCGCGTGTGGAAACGAGTGGGATGGGTGATGTCGGATCTGGAGCGCATACTGGAAGAGGCGAGAACAAGTCTTTGGGGCGGATGCGATTTCGAGG
Source organism: Fistulinella prunicolor (assembly GCA_038089875.1). Lineage (NCBI taxonomy): Eukaryota > Fungi > Basidiomycota > Agaricomycetes > Boletales > Boletaceae > Fistulinella > Fistulinella prunicolor. The sequence continues at coordinate 39,497 of JBBPLP010000129.1, forward strand.
AGAGGGAGTGACGGGGACAATAGGTAGAGCGGGGACGTAAGCACTTCTGCGGATAGGGTCACGAGGTGATGGTGGCACGGAAGGAGGAGGGAAATTCCCGATGGGGGTACGGCGAGATGGAGTCCGAATGCCGTCTAGTAAATGAAAAGAGATTTGAGTGGGGGCTACGTGGCCCACTCCTATCAGCAGGTGATGCACGCAGATCTCATGGAAACAACAAGGGAATGGTGCAATTCGACCGAATTAGCGAGATGCCACCGTCTGGACGAAACGAGGCGGCCCAAAAAGGACACGCGAGACCAGGAGAAAGGCGTTAAGGGAAATGGCCGACGAGATGAGGGCGTAGGAAGGGCCAGTGGTCGATAAGGACGTTGTGGGCGTCGCCTCGAGAGAACAACGTTGTTCGACCTCTGAATGCAATTGTGACTGTTGCATGGGCCGAGCGTCATGTCCTATGCTGACTCAGCTAGTTTGTGGCAGATCCAGGGCAAGCGAAATTCGAAGGCACAGTTTTAAAGTTCAGCGCAGATTCAAACCCAGATAAATCACGGTATCTCCTTTTATGGTAACCTCTTGCGCCGGTGCAGGGCTGTGCCGCTGTCGGAGAACAAAAAGTGCTCCAAAGCCGGCTGACACTTGATCAGACAAAATCGACCGTCAATCCCACCCTCGTCGATATCCTCGTTTTTTATTCACCTCCCTCACCTCCTCCCCCTCCTCCCCAACGTCCCCCCTTCACGTCGCTCTCCGCAGCGTCCATGTTACTCGCTCACAAACCCGCTCTCATCCCAATGTCGCTCTCGACTTCCCACCGTCGTCATCCCTCTGCTCCCCCCGCAGTCGTCGTACAGCCCACGAAAGTACCCGGCATCCTCTCCATCTCAAAGCCTCTCCGTGCAGACTCACCCCGCCATCATCAGCCCCAGAACCATTCACGTCATCCCCATCGCTCCCCAAAGCCCAAACTCGCCCACCCCCATAATAGGACCCCTCAGCCATCCCACGACGAGTCCGCCAAACCTGCACAGGAGAAGCCGTCCGATGTCACGCTTCCCCCCGTGGTCGAGAAACTTTCCGCACAGCCGTCCACGCCTCTCCCGGACAAGCCCCCCCGCGGCCGACAATCCAAGGCCCCGAAAGATAAGGCCGCGCCAAGGTACATTTCATCAAACTTCTCGGTCTTTTCTTTCCTTATCGCACCGCCAGAAGCTCTTCCACTCATGGACATTCACGACGCAACAATGTTCGCCAACCGTCACCTCCCATCCACTCCTCGCAGGTAGAGGGCCCTACATTATCTTCAGCCCAGCATATTTCCCATCGCAGCGCCAATCCGGCCGCAAACTCTTTTGATCCTTTTATTGTTAGCTCAGACTCTGATTCCGATAACAATTTACGTCCTCCTTTCCCCTCCGCCAACGGCGCCACGAAGCAGCCCCCAACCCTTGCCGCCCCGCCTTCTGGCAAGTCTGCCCGCCGCCGAAATCACACGGCGCAGCCTCCCGCTACCCCTACGCCCGCCCCTCGTCCTGTTCCCGTTCCCGGAGGTAGACAATCCGCCCATCGGAACAATCTTTCTAGATCGGCACCCAACCCTCAAGCGCTTCCGCGCATCGATAAACGCCGGGTATCGGCGGGCTATGCGATGGATTTTCCCGTGTGTGATGATACGACTGACGTGGAGGATAGTTCTCCTCCCTCTACACCAACCCGGGAATTTCCTGCAGGGACCACGTGGCAGCGCCTCTCCTTAGATGGCCCTCGCACAGCACCAATGTCTTCTTTCAACGGTTTCCCTTTTACTATTCCCGCGGACTCGACGCCTTCACGCCCCCGTCATCATCACCATCGCACGCCGAGTGAGGGCGTGTTTAACATGTCCTTTGACGAGGATATGTCCTCAACTTCGGATGCCTCGGAAGAGCTCAAGAAGCTCTTTGGCTTCCCGCCGAAGCGATTCGGCTCAGTTGGGCCCAGCGCCAGTCGTGCTGGCAAGGATAAGGCCGGTTTTTTTGCGAGTTCCGTGTTCCAGAACTCGCCCAGCCCGGACGAGTTACCTCCCCCTGCTTTCTGAGCGGATTTTTCTTTTTTTTAATCGATTCTCATCAAAAGTGTAGAGGTGAGCTGACACCATAATTCTGCATCCCAATCACTGACGCCGTTTACAGCTTAGACTATTCGTATTGGCGAACCGCCCCATTAGATTAATATCACTTCAACCCCGACATAATGATCCTCTTCCGCCCTCGGAATGTTTCACCCTGCCGAACCCGCCTCGACCAAAAAGCGACTTATTTTTGATCGCTCACGGTGTGGTCTTCCGAGGCGCAGTGTCTCATACCGCTTTTTTACCGATATCATTATTCATTCGGCAATTTTCGGCATTGGTTCTTCCATGTGGTCTTTTGGGGCTGTTGGTTTCCACGCTTCTCTGGCGTCGTCCGACGAATAGTGTTCCGCTCTCCGCTATGGTTTGCATCACTCGGTCTCTCTACTGGTCATGGTCTCTCGCACAGGACACTCGCGTTTCTCTCCGACACCCGGATGTTTATTTCCGGGCCCCGCCTAGCGTCGATATTCATACCTCGCTCGCTAGCGGATTTCGCGTTTCGGCATCCCCCCTCTTCCATTTTTCTTTTTACCTCAATGTGTCAGTATCGCCGGCTCATTTCCGCATTGCATGCTTTCGCCACATCGCACCACGCTTCTATTTTGGCTCCCGAAAGATCGGGTCTGTATAAAAGGAGTTGACGAGGCTACACAGATCAAAAAACAAAACATCCATTCAAGTCTCTGCTCAGCCATGTGTATACGATGACCTCGCCGTTGTTCAGGTTGCGCGCCACAAATCACCTACAAGCACAACTATCCGCCTGCCCTTGCTTATTTATGCGCGGTTCTGCGTACCACGTGCAGGGCATCTATTTTTCCGCCTTTTTGTGTTCTTGGATCTTGGGACTGTCGTGCCATTTCCTTCATCACCCCCCTTCTTTCTATGCTTCAACATTTGCCTATATGTCTTGCCCTTTTGGGTTCACGGTGCCCTAATTTTTTTTAAATGTCTTTTTAGTGATTCATTCGGTGGTCTGGCTATTTATCCATTTCATTGCCGACCTACTATCTTTTCTCCTCCACGCTCCTGGATTTTCCGTCCAGAGCTCTTCTTTTCTGCTTTCCTCTCTCCCCTCTGCGTGTATCAATATCGGCTTGGCCCACCTAGCTCGGACTATCGCATCGCATCATATTCATCACTTTTGTGCAATAGCCAAATTTTCTCTTTTGTTTCCTTTCCCCCCCTTCCCGATGTGTATGGTGCGATACTGGTTTTCCGGTGTGTAAATTGGTCCTTGTTGTATGTGCCTTCGTGTTTCATTGTTGATTGTCTGTACTGATTGTCTCCTAGCCCAATGTGTTCCTATTGAAGTAACGTACACACATACCCTCCCCCCTCTGGTGCAACGAGCTCTTGACCGTACCTACGTGCACCTTAGTCCCTTCTCTATCGAGTTTAGATCGCTCGTTGCACCTCGTTTCCGTTCCCTGCATAGTAGGCTACACCCTTACAATCGTTATATTGTTTTTCTTTTTTTTCAAACGGTACACTCTTTAAACAGTTTTTTTTCTTGAATGCAATAGAAGTTTGTTTACTAAAAAATTGTCGGGGCACAACTGCTGCATAAGCGGGACCATTTGATTTCTGATGTATTCCAGATATCCAGTGGTATTGACAAGGCTTCGGCCGAGGCCTGGTCTGGCATATCCGACGCGCAACTTTCTGTCCATTCGCTCTGCTGTCAGTCCTCTCCCCATCTGATCGTTGCGATCTTAGCGTTAATACCCCCCAAAGTCTCCAATACTTCCGCCGTCATTGCGTCTTCTCCAAGATCAACCTGTCGCCCCGTTTGATACACGCGCAGCCTTCACCACGATGAGCAAACTCGGTCGTGAACATGGCCTCCACCTCGCCATCGTCGGGCTCGGTGGTGTAGGCTCGGAGTTCGTCCAACAGCTCGTCGACAGGCCTTACCCCTTCCACGTCGCTGCCTTATCCAACTCGCGTAAGATGCTCCTCTTCATGGACGGCACTACCTGCTTCAGGCCTACGCCGGGGTTTGCTGCACTCGACGATCCCAACGCGCAAGTAGCGAACCTCGACGGATTGCTCGATGCCTTGTCTACTCTCGCGGAACGCAAATCCGGCAGGGTCGTCCTCGTGGACAATACCGCCTCTGAAGCCGTCGCGGAGACGTACCCGCGTTTCCTAGACGCGGGCATTCATGTCGTGACGCCGAACAAGAAGGCGTTTTCGGGCAGTCTGGCGTTGTACAAGCGCATCGTCGAAGCGCCGGTGGGGGCAATCGCAGATCGACCAACGTCGACGAAGCGTGGGGTATTTTACAATGAGGCGACTGTCGGTGCGGGGCTGCCGATCATTTCGACGCTCAAAGATCTGGTGAATACAGGGGACGAGGTGGGTAGCGCTGATCGTCGTCGCCCTAAGGGGGAACGTATATTGATGTGACGGACTTTGGACAGGTCCAAAAGATCGAGGGCGTCTTTTCGGGCACGCTGAGCTATATCTTCAACGAATACTCTCAAGGCGGGGAGGGAGGCCCCTCGTTCTCGTCTATCGTGCAGGTCGCCAAAGCAAGCGGGTATACGGTGAGTATTCTCAGGAGTGCACAGGCATCTGTGAGACTTTGTTACAGCAAGAGTGACACGATACACAGGAACCCCATCCGGGAGACGACCTCAATGGTGCTGACGTCGCACGGAAACTCACGATCTTATCTCGTATGATCCCCGCTCTCTTCGATCTTTTCCCAAATGGACACGTGGACGTCCGCCCCACCTCGCTCGTTCCAGAACCGCTGCGAAACGCGGACGCAAAAGAGTTTTTACAACGACTGCCTGAATTCGATGCGGACATTGCCGCAAAACGGGATGGGGCAGCTAAACGGGGAAACGTCCTCCGTTATGTGGGCGTCATTGACGTCACGCAACGCAGAGTCGAGGCCAAGCTTGAAGAGTAAGCGTCTCTTCTGTACGCGATGGTGTGTTCCTGGCTGAATGCATGTCGTCACAGATACCCCAGGACGCATGCGTTTGCCACGTCCTTGCAGGGCAGTGACAACATCATCCTGTTCCACACCAAGCGCTACGGCGCCCGTCCCCTCCTTATTCAAGGCGCTGGTGCAGGCAACGCGGTAACGGCCATGGGCGTTGGAAGTGATATATTGAAGTTGTTCTAATACGCATTGGAATTCCCAAAATGACAAGCTGTATAACATGACGCAGGTGATATGTCGAAATGAATAAGTGAAGGTGGGACCCAGTGGATGCGTCACGCACGGAGGTGGTGTGGGGATATGGATGGTGCGAGATGAAACGCCCGAACCGTGACGCCGAACCTTTTCTTCACAGGTGGAGTGCGAATATGCAAACGATGCTATTCAATCTGCCGCGTGGCCCCAAACACCATCCGTAATAGAAAGAGACTCCATGATGAACCCCATCGTTTGGGTGTGCCTTTTGGCGATGTCCCCACCCGGAAATCTGATAGGTGCGTCTGCCGTCACGAGGCTCTTTCCGGGACGTTACGGTCGCTCGTGAGAGATGCGGAGCTCTTCCGGGAACTTGGAGGGCTTATCTGACAGGGCTTGAAACATTCATTCTCGGTTCCTTCCGTCCATGCGTCTACACACTGCGCTCTTTGGAACAAAGGCTGCGGCTCGCACTTTCCGATGTAACCGTGGGTTTAGTGCGGGGATGAAGATCACAGCACGTTACGACGGCGGACGGATCGGACTGCCCTCAACTCCCGTTATCAGGGTTATGGTTTGCGGGCGCCGGGAGTCTCGTTAGGGGTCGCCGTTTCGAGCGTTGCAGATAATGCACATAGCCACTGACGCCAGCCCAGGAAGCATACACGAACCACAGGAAATTAGACTCTAGAACGGGTGTGCTTCGATGGCATATGAAGCTGTGTGGTCTGCCTCGTGTGTTTTCTCCCTGGGCCCCTCTCAACGCTGCTATCTCACCAAGTCTCGCTCCCGTCTTCCTCGTAGCTCCATACTATTTCTTTGTGTACTTTCATCGATAAAAAATGGACAAGTCTCTTGACGATGTAAGCCTAGCGTGTTCGCATAGTATTTTTCCTTTAGCCTTACTCTCGCCTAGATTATTACCTCCCGCCCTAAGGGCCGCCGAGGTGTTCGCCGTAGTGTAGCTAGAGCTGCAATCTTGGGCAAGACTGTAAACACAACTGCACGTACTGCTCAGAACGTTGCCGATACAAAAGCGGTCGCTGTAGCCACCTCTCAACTTGCAGATAAACCCGTTTCTTCCAATCCCCCTGCGGCTATGAACGAGGCTCGATTTATGATCAAGGTACTCGTCTATCATCGACGCGTTCCGCCCATATTTACAACATACTTTGACAGCATGATACATTTTTTTCCGAGTCTTAATTTGTACAGAAGTATGCTGTAGATAGTGTATGTATAGGGTTCGAATCTAGCCTACAACACGCAATCGCGGCCCGCGCTGTGTAATGTAACTGTGGGTTTAGTCCGGGGATGAAGATTACGACACAGATACCGGACTGCCCTAGTACTCGCGTTATCTGTGTGATGCTGTTCAATGCAGCTACCTGAGATGGTTAGGGGGTTGCTGATTTCGCCTAGCTAAGGTTCTAGAATGAAGGGTCGAGATCTATGGGGATTCGGAAGACGACAAGGAAAGGTAAATTAGTGCAAGCACTTTGATGGTGGCGTTGATCCATTCATCGGTGCAAGCTAGGATCCCGGTCAGAGGCACGAGTGCGAACTATCACCATTATATGCTTTCGCTATCGTGGATCACGAGAATCCCATCACGAGCATCGCACGATGAGTACGCTAGAAAATTTTGATTTCCGAACAAAACGACAATTCTGCCATGGACAGGAAAAATATCAAAACAAAGGCGAGACTAGGGATCAAATCTAAGCCAGGTGGGTATGTCGTGTCGAAGGATCGCATCGTCAGGGATATTGCAGGATGAACTTCTTCATGCGTGTCTCCCAGCTGCACTTTGAGAGGTTCCAGCCGCCGCACGCTTTCAGCATCCTTCTTGGGAAGCCCTTCATGATGGATCGCAATCGCTTTTCTGCGATAGCCGTTCTTTGTGCCTGCAGTTTCGCGGACCTAGGCGCTCGAGAGAAGGCACCCCGTCGTGATTTTGGTGGGTCGGCCAATATCATCTTCTCGACTTGTTTGTAGGCCTTGCTTTCCGGGTGCGTGATGTTGGTTAGCTGCGTCGAGATGTAATCGAACGCGATTCGGGATAAAGTCGGGAAGAAGTGAACCATGGACCCAGGCGTACCGCACACGACAGGACAATCGGGATTCGGGCAACCTTCGGGCACAGAGCCGTCCGAGTCAAGACATTTACCGT
>JBBPLP010000130.1:0-47503 GCA_038089875.1 Fistulinella prunicolor
TGCCATCTGAAGAAAAGAAATTCGAGCAAGGAAAAGTATTGACAAGAGGGAGATTCGAACTCCCGCCTCCATACGGAGATGAGAAACCCGCTCAGAGCAGGCAAGCTTTGGGAAGCTTGAGTCACACGCCTTGGACCGCTCGGCCATCTTGCCAGTTATTCGACTAAGGTCAGAATCATCTATCAGACATCGGTTTGGATGACTAATCAATCAATCACTAATCTCGATACCTCAGTGCGTGGCCCTTCTCGTACCTCGACCGATGGCCACCGTCACACACATTATCCGTTCCCACTATGATCCCGCAGACCGTGAACAGCTCGAACGCGAGACGGGCCAACAAACCGACGACCAATCTGACCCGTGGCAAACCGAATCCTCGTTTTCTGCACAGCGTCGCATCCGCGCAGCACCTTCGTTTGTGCCCGCAACCATCTCCTATGACGAATGGGGGGCCCCATTACACACATCCTCGTCTGCCGTTGCTGTCTCGGACGTACCGCGTCAGGCTTCTACCTCGACGGCAGAATGGTACAAGTCTCTGACCGCAACGTCCTCCTCTTCCTCGCGCATGGCTCCTCCATCGAGGCCCTCCAGCGTGCCCACTCCGAGCTGTCATGACTCGAGACAACCACAGACACGGAAGAAAACGCCCCGCCGAGAGGACCATTGGTTCATCAGCAAAGCGTTGCGCTCGGAACCATCCACCAAGCCGAGCTCTCCCGCACCAGCGGCGTCTCTGGCGGACTTGCTCGCGCGCGATCCCCCGCCGTTGCCTTCGGAGGGACGCTATGTCCCCCCTGTTTGGCTACATATCGGCCCATCCAATAGAGGGTTTGGCATGCTGCAGCGGAGCGGGTGGAATGAAGGCGAGGGGCTGGGTGCACATGTCGCACGGCCGGCGGCCCGTGCGAGAGATGTTGATGAGTGTGCGTCGTCTTCCGTCAGGACTCGTGACGTGGTCGACATCGAGAACGCGCGAGAGGTCATTGACCTCACTCAGTCGGATTCGGAGGCATCTGAAGATGCGTTCGAGGACGGTGGCGTCGTCGAGGGATCAATGCATACCCAGGTTACTTGGGAAGCATCTGCATCACACATGCAAAAGTCGTTACTGACCCCTTTACCGATTGTCTTGAAGTCAGATCGGTTGGGCATCGGTCTGAAAGCGAAAACGGAAGGCCCCTACAAGCGATCCAAAAAACGTGTCACCCATAACGCGGCCGCCCTAGCTGCTCATATCCGGTCCGCGGAGGAGATGCGTAGGAAGAAAGCAGTATTTGGCAAGGGGAAGCGAGGCTTCTCCAAGGCCCACAAAAGAGAGGAGGACAGAAGGACGGCGATGCTGGCATACCTTAACGAATGAAGCAGGTCACTCTAGACACAAGTTGCATTCGGCCTCGAGGTAACAATATTTTATTGATGAATACACGCGAACAATGTACTTGATACAGCCGGATCAATAATAAATGCGAATAACCAAGATCGCAGAGTCATGATCATGAGTAAAGGTATCAGATGGAAAGATACACACTGCGAGGATAGGAAAACTGGTATAGTGTATCTTCCATCGTCTAAACATGTAACAGTCATAAAGCCTGATAAGCAAGCGGACGAGAGCAATCGATAGTTGAGCTATCACGGAAGGACAGATTCTCCCCAAACACCCTTGGCAGGGTCACAGTGGACGTCACGAACATACATCTTGAGCCATTGCACCATCTCCTTGTTGATCTGATGACAATGTGTTACGTCAATCGATGTCAATCGATGGGGAGCAAGAGCTGGACTGGAGCGTCCTGCGGTAAGGGCGTGAACATGGGCAGAAGTAGACGCGCTTGACATAGCACGTAGTGTCGTCACGGAGGTCGAAGATAGCTGCGACGACTTTCCGGAAAGGCGAGACTCTACAAAGCTGCGGAGGGAGTCCCATTCCAAGCTTGTGCATCCATCAAGGCTTAAATGCTCCAATTTAGGACAAATCCAAGGATGCGAGATAGGTGGCATGGATAAGCTCTACGTAGCTCGCTTAAGTGACTGGAATCCAAACAAGCAAGGGGTCTTACCTTGAGAAGGGAGCTCGATACATCTTCAATGTCAATCAGCTCGAGTGTCGTGAGCGACATCAATCGCTTCAACAAGGCCACAAAGTTTGACTCGTTGAAAAAGCTGGACTCGATGCGCAAGTGACGGAGAGGAAGTGATGTGAGGGATTGTTGTCGGAGATATTCAATGATGGACGTCAAGTTGTCCAGATAACAAAACTCCAGTGATTCTAGGGCCGGGAACGAAATTTGACTCAGAAGCATCCGGACGCGCATGTTTCCGGCGTAATAGAAAGACACTTTGGTGAGTCGAGGCAACTTGACAATTTTGTTGGGCGTAAATTCTGGTTCCGAACATCCCGAAGCCTCAGGGTCCGCATCCGACATGTTACGAAGTGCAAGTTCCTCGATGTGCGGGCAGCCGCGAAGCATCTCCAGGAGTTTGTCCGCCGAGGGAGAAAAACCATTCCAGTATCCGCTCAATTGTAGGACGCGCAACCCAGACACGATCCTTTTATCCCAGCCAAAATTGAACGACGTGAATGAACACGAGCGGAGGCGCGGGGTGTGGCCATTGAAGAGCGGAAGACAGGGTGAAGAATAGTGGTCCTCTTGCATGGAATGGAATATACAGATTGACAACGTTTCCAACAGAGGTGCGTCTTCCTTGCAGCGCAGAAGTGCAGCGTGTGCCTGGGGTCTATTTGGTACGCTGAGACGGAAAGTCCTTACACGCCAAAGGGCGGGGCGAAGCAGATCCATCGCGCGAACAATGTTCTCCATAGCACCCGTTGTATTTTCTGAACGAGGGGTGAAATTGATGGTGACGTCGAGAGGGACAGATTTAGACCGAGTCAACCTCCTACGTGCCTTTTGAAGAGAGTCATGAGGGCTGATGCAGATGGTGGCCCATAGCTCCGGAGAGTTGATGACCACGTCCCTCCAGTAGCGACATACGAGCATTAGACTGGATGACAGCAGTGAATCTTGATCGCCCGATTGGCAAACTCCGATGACGAATATCGAGGAAAGAAGTTCTTCGGGAAGACGGTAGATGGGGGACTGTGAGCGAACTGCTTGTTCGAGATGCAACTCGAGTTCCTGACGTTGACTTAGGAGGGAAGCCATCTGGGTGTCCAACGAGTTGAGGGCCTCCCTGAGGTGTGAGATTGACGCTCGGGGGTTGCAGGACATTGCGAGGCCATCAATGGAATTTGAGGGCGGCAATGAAGGCTCGATCGAGCCGGAGAGATGGGAGACAAAGATGGGTTTGGAGACAAAGTGGACGTCTTCGTAGGGTGGAGGGGGGGAGGAGGGAGAGCTGGAAGCAGAGGAGAGTGTGCTAGACGACCGGGAGGGGAACGTAGGGAGGTCGACGAGCTTTGAACTGTGATGGTGCGTCAGATGAAGGGGACGCGAGAGAGGAGGACAGTGCATGATGACGGGGGAGGGGATGATCGATGAGCTGACGGACGCAGCGCATATAAGTAGAGGAGAGAGAGCACGCGGGTCGTTTAAATAAACGCGTTGTTGTAGGGCGTGGAGCGCGGCTGTCAAGCCGAAGACGGGGATGAATCAGACGGAGCCTGCGGGGAGAGTGAGAAAAGAAGGTGGAAAAGGGACGAGACAGACCTGCTGAGTGGGTGGACATGGTGAATGTGAATCCGGTCGTTGATTGTTCTGTATATGAAGGCCATGGCACGGATAAGAATGTACCTGCGGAATATGATCAGTGGGGCTCAACGCTGAGCACGAGGCCAGACGCATGTCGCGATGTGTTACCCCAGGAGGCGATTTGGGCAGAAACGTGCAACGGCAAAACAGCATCTCGAACACGAGGAGAGACAACGAGGCAGCAAAGTCATCCGTTTCATTCCCACGCAAGATACTAATATCACACATCAACCCAGCCCCGCTGGCGGGACACAAACCCGTAATAGAAGAACTGTCCGAGTACCTGCATTGTATGCCCTCAGTAACCCAAGTAACCCCGCGAGTCACCCCACGTACAATCAGGTCAAGAAAGATGATCAACGTGCTCCCTACAACGTCCATTAGCACACCGCCTCCGAGTCAGACGACCAGACCCATACCAGCAAGCCAGCTTGCGTTCCTTATTAGGTAATCGCGTTCCACCGACACCACCACGATCGACAATGCAAACGTCCCATTCCCAAGGATCGCAAACAGAAAGAGGCCCGGCGCTAGTCCGTCGCATCTAGTCTGCACGTTTTTCACTGTGATCCGTCAACACACATCTCACTTTTCAGTTTCGCGCTCACATATTTGTGGCACACGAGCCCCCACTTGAACACATTCAGCTTCCGTTTGCGTTCGCATCAACGCCCAACTCACGGTATGACACTGCACTCATCCACCCAATCACCTGGACTTTCCACTCTAGTGGTGCATCCGGGGTAGCAGGGGCACCTTCATGCTGTATTCGCTCGCTGATCAGATACGCAACAACACCAGTGACCATGACAAACGCCACAGCGGCAGTGTACTGCACAAACACCCTCATCACAGAGGTGGGGCAAGCCTCCGACCCGTGCACCAGCATGTTATCACCAAGCAGGCAGGACTCCTCTGTCAGACTATCCGTTCGCATGTGAATTCTCCCAGTGCGCCGCTTCCGTCGATAGTAATATATCTGGAAGAGCAACGTGGAATCACAAAGGGTATACTGTCCAAGTAACTGTCAATTCGACTGCACAAATCCCATGGTGGAGAGCACTTGCATAGACGGCCAGAATAATCACGGTGGGCAGCAGATGTGCCATGACAGCACCATATAGGTTGCATATATCACCGAACAGCCATATGTAGACAAACAAGAGAGATAAACCCTCTCCACTCTGCAGTTGATAGTTCTCCGTGATCTGGGGGGAATACACGATGACCCTGCGATTGCCCCGTAAATATGAGCGGCAGTGGCCTACCCGGTATGGTAAAACTCACCAGCATGCAATCGATATCCAGCCAAGCTATAAGAACACCATCAATGCCGTTTCCGTCCACCGAACAGGAAGACAGACCACGCTACTTGCGACATCACCCTGGGAGAGCATCTTGGGAGAGCCGTGATAAGAGGAGATCACTTGAGAAAAATGAACCCGAGTCCTGATATATGATCGTGTCGGAGCTGCCCACGTGACAAGCTAGTCCATTATTATTTACTTTCTTCCGGACAACTCGGAAGTTCATTCACCCTCATGAATAGTCAAGAGGCATTTCGAAGGTTCGCACAACAGGTTCAGCGAGCAGGTGGTCAAGGAGGTGGTGGGTTCTCTAATGGGCCTGGCCGATTTTTCGCCGGAGGAGGTCTGCTTGCTGCGCTCATTGGTGGCGGATTGCTCCTCAATGCCAGTCTATTCAATGGTGCGTCGTTTCAATCCCTCAGAGAACGACGTTAAATTATTCAAAGTTGATGGTGGTCACCGTGCCATCAAGTATACGCGGTAAGAAGAATAAGCAAGTATGAGAGCTGTTCCGCTCATACAGCTCGTTTAGCTTACACGGTGTAAAAGATGAAGTTTACAACGAAGGGACGCATCTCGTGGTGTGTACACAGCATCCTATTGCACTTCGTGTTCATTCAATCGTTCCAGGTCCCTTGGTTCGAGACACCCATCGTTTTTGATATCCGCGCCAAGCCTAGGAGTGTCGCGAGTTTGACCGGGACAAAAGGTTCGTTTCATGGCTTAGTGAGAACCATTGCCTAAAGTACATCAGATTTGCAAATGGTGAACATCACTTGCAGAGTGTTGTCAAGACCATCCACCTCTGCGTTACCCAAGATTTACCGTGAACTTGGGAAGGATTATGACGAGCGCGTACTGCCTTCCATCGTCAACGAAGTCCTCAAAAGCGTAGTCGCCCAATTTAATGCTAGTCAGCTCATCACTCAGCGTGAAATGGTTCATGATGCATACAGCTCCCCACGGAAAAATTCGCTGATCATGTCATGTTAGGTTTCACGATTAATTCGGGAGAACCTTACAACTCGAGCTCTGCGATTCAACGTCGTACTAGATGATGTCTCTATTACACACGTTGCGTTCTCCCCTGAATTTACCCATGCCGTCGAAGCAAAACAAGTCAGTTTCCTCTGATAGTTCGCCTGCGTTATCTGATGACGATATGTATTCCCAAGGTTGCGCAACAAACAGCACTCCGAGCCGCTTTCTTGGTCGACCAAGCTATACAAGAAAAACAAGTGAGTTGCAATGCTTCAGTCTCTAATTCTATGCTGACTAGCCTCCCGTAGTCTATTATTGTCCGCGCGCAGGGTGAAGCACGTAGTGCAGAGTTGATTGGTGAGGCAATGCGAGCAAACAAAGGTTTCCTTGAGCTCCGGCGTCTGGAGGCCGCCCGTGATATCGCAAGCGTCCTGGCTACATCCGGAAATCGCGTGATGCTCGATTCTCAAAGTCTGCTGTTAAATGGTAGGTTTACATTGGAATAATACGCATATATCCGACTGATTGTTTGATAGTCACAGGGGAGGATACAAAGGAGCTCCTGCGAGTAAAGAAGTAATTCTTCTTGTTGTCCTATAGCTTGGTCATGCCATATGATATTAGAATAAATGTATCATTTGGCATCCATACTCCCTGCGCGATCTGGAGATTCCCCACCCGCTTCGCAGTCACGTGCTCTCTTCCTTACGCGTCACGCGTCTCAAATTGTATTTTGCCTTCTTCACAGATCATTGGGATGTCGCATAGGTCAGGATTGAAGCTGAAGCGTCAAAGGGCGCTTCTAAACGAATCGACGGAGCACGAACCTCGGAGCGAGGGAAGTCAAGCAGATCACAATCTCAAAGTCAGGGTGGACGCGAAACGCGTCAGATGGGATAGCCCGTCGGACCCAGTGCATGACGAGCGTGATTTGTCAAACTCAGATTCCTCTGAGCCGACGAAGGTAGCGTCCGAGTTCTCGTTCTCCGACCTTCCTCCTTTATCACGCGTAGATTTGCTTAAGCATCTTCTGTCAACAGTGAGCCGAGCGTGCTTTATTGTGTTGTGTCTCTCATATTTTGCCAGCGGTCATATTGGTTGCGCATACTATGACCCCGTCAAATGCGTCGTATATGTGCTCGAAGATACTCAAGAAGGTGTCCATCATGACTTGACAACAATGAGTTGGTGTTATGAATTTGCGTCTTATGATTGACATTTGAACCCTTCGCAGTATTGGAAAGTTCAGAACCGGGTTTGATTCTCACCAGTTCAAAGGCGGATGATTCTTTCATTTCAGTATTGCAAAATCACGGTGAGCCCACTTACTCAGGACGCATATAGGGATGCTGATCATGAGCAGCGGAAACTTCTGGTGGTGTTTTCCAGATTAGGCCTCACAAAGAGTTTGTTCCTAGTAAGGGCCGGAACAGGCTGTTATCGTTGAACCTGCTGACTCGCTTGGACTGTGGCGAGAGTTTGAATCACGAGGATCCGTCTGACACTTCTTCAGCTATCGGTGTCAAGAATGCGTACGATTTCATGTCCAAAAGAAGAGAAGCTACCGGAGATCCTGCGATGGAACGCTGGAACGCTGCGATACGTTTGGCAAACTTCGCTTCACTGGAGTCAGCACCTCTTTGTGTGAGTCATGTAACAAACGATGGAAATTAGGAAACGATACCGTGTATAGTTATCCTCGGTTGGGGCACTCCTCGACTTTCTTGCTCGCGAACGAGCAACAGGGGAATTGGGGGACCTTGACGAAATAATGGAATTAAATATATGTGATATTGAGGCCCTAGCGCTGTACGCTATTTTCTTCACGCTGTTCGTCTCATTCAACATCCCCCAGAGATCAAGTGATGCACGTTAATGCAGATACTCTTTGGTGAGCCCAGTCAATTTAGATACCATTGTTTAAGTATTGTTTATTGTCCACCATAACAGCTCCCTGCAGGTTTTTGAGAGCGAAAATCATGCTACCACCCACTCCGAGCAAACGAAAGAAGGATTGTCGTTATTTGGTCTGCCGCTACTCCTCGTTACTATCCTCTCGCTCACTTGACTTGAACTTTAGGCATATTGAACACTACGCGAACCGCCATGGGTCGCTCACTGCTTCGCACGTGGTTTATACGACCTTCATTGTCACTCCAGGTACTCAAAGCACGACATGATGCTGTGGAATGCTTTTTGCATGCCGAAAATTTGCCGGTGGCGGGCGCGCTGCAAAGTCAGCTGAAAGGCATTGCGAACATTCCCAGGACATTGGGCGTGTTGAAATCCGGGAAAGGAGTGGTTTCTGATTGGCAGGCATTAGTGAAAGTCTGTCCCTTCTGCCACTCTCGGATATCGATTTTTTGTCAACTGATCCTAGTTTACTTATCACGCTGCGATGATTCGTGATGCACTGGCAGAGTTATACCAAAGTGGACACGTTGACATCGTGGCAAAGCTCACAAAGGTGCTAGACGTGGCTTCTTTCAAGGATGTTGGTAATATGGTCAATGACACTGTTGGAATCCTCTTTGTTGGATTGCGGTACGGATTCTTACCTTGATGCTGATAGATCGACTGGGAAGAGTCCGCTGAGGTAGCTCGGGTATGCATCCGGCCACACGTCGACGAGGAACTTGACAAACGCAAACATGTTTACCGGGGGATTGATTCTGTTCTGGTAAGTTGACCTAGCACTATCCGCATATGACGATATGGATTAAAGGGAGCAGTCAAAAGTAGCCGAGCAAATATCTCAAACCGTTCCCGTGGATTACGCCGATTCTTTGAATGTCGTGTATTTTCCTCAGCTTGGTTCGTGTATTGGCTACTTTGTCATGTAACCGATACTACTGAGTCCCCCTTTCGAAAGGCTTTCTTATCACTGTACCGATGCGCGAGGAATGGGAAACGGAAACAGGGATTCAAGTGTTGGATGGATGGAGTTTCCAGGTGAATGCAGTCGAAATTTTGTCCAGAAGCTACTCATTTTCTACCACAGTTCTCCTCGGAGTGAGTCTTCAGGTTTCTGTCCCTCTCAGAAATCTCAATCACCAGCAGGTTTCATGTCTATTTCAAATCGAAGGAAATGCAGGGTATGAAAGTGAAATGCCCGAAAATGGATCTGATGACTGTCGGCAGACATGGATAACCATATCGGAGATCTACACCCAGCAATTGTCGGTATGATCATTTTCCTTCAGGGGATTTTTCCATGCTGAGTAAATAGACCGAGAAATCGAAATCGTGCAAGAATTACTCGATAAAATTCTTCGATATGGTCCAGCTATGGAAGATGCCTCCAGCGCCTGCGCTGAACTTGACTGCTTGCTCTCATTTGCAGAGGCCGCGAGAGCGTTTGACTATCAGCGTCCCCAAATGGTAGAATCTCCTATCATTGACATCCGTCAAGGAAGGTGTGCTTTTGCCGGTGTTCTAGGATATAAGTACCTGAGCTCCTGCGTTAGACATGCCCTTCAAGAGCGGATCTTGGATACCTTCGTTTCTAACGATGCTCGTCTTGTTGGTGGAGTCGGCTTTGGGATGTGTTATGCGGATGATAATGCCTCGGACACGGAGGCTGAGGCAACATTGAGCAGTGTGGTTCTTTGCACCGGAGCAAATGCTTGTGGTAAAGTCAGCATCCTTCCCCATCTCGTCTGACTGGCTACTGATCGCTATCTTAAAGAGTGTGTATCTGAAACAGGTTAGTAGATATGCTGCTTGGTCATAAATGGCTAAGTACGGTCGCAGATTGCATTGATTCAATACATGGCACAAGTGCGTATCAATGCTGCGTGATTTGAATCACAGACTGGATACACTAACCGGCCAACATCGATTTGATAGATTGGGAGGTGGGTCGTGATGTATACGCTGACAACCCATTATTGAGGTCTCGCAGTTTTGTCCCTGCAGAATCAGCTACATTGGGGATAGTCGATAAAAGTCTGTCTGACGGGTCAGAATCACTCACATCTTGAAATGCTCACTTTTTGCAGTCTTCACGCGGATACAGACTAAAGAATCTGTCTCAAAAGTAGTGTTCTAATTCATGGGTCGTGTTCACTCATCTCATTCTCCTGAAAAGGTTCAGTCGGCGTTCATGATAGATCTTAATCAAGTGTCGTTCGCATTGCGGAACTGCACCTCCAAGTCCTTGATTTTACTTGACGAGTTCGGGAAAGGAACGGTGACCACAGGTTGGTCTCTGCTTCGAAATTACATCCATATTTATGACACCTTCAGATGGGGCCGGTTTATTTTGTGGTGTTTTGAGTCACCTTCTGGACCGTGGCGAAGATTGTCCCAAAGTGCTTGTTGCATCCCACTTCCACGAAGTCTTTCGTAAAGACCTGCTTGACCCACACAAACATCCTATCACTTTTGTTCACATGAAAGTTCTTTTCGCTTCCAGCACTGGGGATGTGCTCGACACCGACGGATTGTGTGGTTCAGGCACCTGTGAAGAAAACAGCGTTTCCAGGGCACCAGTGCCCGGCGAGAAGATTATGTATCTGTACCGGTGACTCCTCACTTATTGAATCAGTGTTATGTGATTGACATGTCGGTAGTGTTGCGCCGGGTCTCTCACTCTCTTCTCATGCCGCGCAATGTGCGGCGATGTTTGGGCTCCCCCGCCGTGTTGTGGCCAGGGCTCAGCATGTCAGGTGCGTAATATATTGAACGCAGAGCCGCCATCGCTGCACGTATTCGTATTTACTTATGCGTTTTCGATTTTCATCAAGTGAACTCCTGGTTCAACACGAGCTCGGTAAGCTACTTGAGGAGGAAATGACTGATGAAGAAAGATTGGACCTTCAAGCTGCTGAGGAAGTCGCACGACGGTTTTTAGAATGGGACCTCACAAGTGATGAAGCTTTACATCAAACCGGCGTTAAAGATCGACTCGCAGAGGTTCTAGGAAGAGGATTCGACGACTAATGAATTGTTCAAAGCTCTCCTGTGCATAAGCTGCGATCCCTGTTGAGTACAAAACTTTGGTACGAAATATCAAAGCGCTTTGCTCTTTTCCTTGTGTATCTCTATCCCTGGGGGAGCGCCGAGAGCTAATAGAGACAGGTTTGTTTGTGGTTCGAAGATAAAGAGAGAGCGGCCTACCTTGCTTGATGCTTCCGTATAAGACGAACTGACCAGACACTAGTCCCGCGGTCATGATCATCCTCGGCCCTAATCCAGCAAATAGCCCACGGAGTCCTGCTTGCCGGGCTAAGACGCTGAGTCTGTGGGTCATGGAGCCGACGGGGCCGTGTCCTTTGTTGATCTGGCTAAGCAACGTGTCGGCGGGCTGCAGAGCGGCTGACAATTAGCTCCATTAGGCGAGAGTGAGTGAAACTGACATGGCTAAGGATCGCAGCAGCGAATCCAGCGATGATTCCACTGCCCAACTGAATGGAAAATTTAGTTGCTCCAGATAGGTTTCTCCGTGTTTCCTCGGACATGGAACGGAAAGCGGCCTCGTGGCAGAATTCATTCACGGTAAACTGCCCAATAGCATAAGGAATTTGTCTGCAAAAAGCACATGGTGAGTGCGATAAATGATCGATCTGACGTGCACACTGAACTTGCAGAGTATCGGTATAAAGCCAGCATACAATCCACCAAGCCCCCCTTCCCGAGCCAGGCGAGTGAAACCGGAAACAAGGCCAGTTGCATAATTTCGTTCTGAGACGAGCCTAATCCTTGTTGCTTCAAGAGGAGTGAGCAAAATATCCGCAAAAAACCTGGAGTGCGAGTAGCGGTCAGCACGCAGATATCCAAGCTCGGAAAGGGGTTCTCACTCTGCAACACTGGCTGAACCGAGGTAGATTGCAGTGCGATATTTGACCGCGTCTTCTGTGCCCACCAACTCCACAGATTTTGCTTTCCAAAATTCGTAGCCAGCAAATTTAGCACCGCCCTGGACGAAGTAGCCGACTGCGGTGGGCCCGAAACCTGTGAGAAGGCCTTGAGCGCCTTCCTTGGCGATGACATGCCGGGTGCCCGAGACCATATTCAAGTTCTTGTAGACGGGGTCGACTTGGATGCGCGTCTTGACGACATCGATGGCTGTTCGATATGTGTGCGATGAGCTCGGAAGAGCAAAAGGTGAGACTTACGCGTCATGGCGCCGTGGGTGATGCTACAGCGGATCGTTGAAATCCATGCACAAAGGTGGCAGAAGTGACTTACGTGCAGCATAGTGCCCCTGGAGGAAAACGGTGAGCGTCGAGGTGTGCGGGAGAGGAGGCTTACCTGCAGAAAAGAAGGAGACATAATCCCTCGGGGAGAACTGACTGGCTGATTTCATCGTGACTGAGTCGTCGAGCTGTAGAAGATTGCCAACTGACGTCATTTCACTGTGGTAAAACACCGGCAAATTTCTTAGTTGCCTGCGGACGACTCTTCAAGAGCAAGGAAGCACTATCGACAGACTCCGTCCGCACTCTCACCATGGTCTCCTATGCTGAAATCACCTACTTCGAGGCTTCGGAAGGCTACAAGTCGGGCACCGCCAATCTTGATCAGCCCCTTGCTCAGATCAGCAAAGCAGACGGGCTGAAAAAGTAATAAGTTTTATGACGTCTATCCTCATCGCGCTTATCGATCAATGCTTTTCTACCAAGATCTTACGTCGGATACCAAACTGAAGCCCCCTCGGTCCTTTTCTGGGTCAATGGTATTCGTTTATCGCCTCATCGCCTAGCACAGCAGTGATCGAAACCTCATTTGCGCCGCAGACTGGGAGACCAAAGATAACCGTGATGCATTCTCTAACAGGGCAGATTACGCTGATATAGTGAATGCCTCTCGCCCTGCTTTCGGCTCTGAGCCGACAGTCCTTTACGTCGAGTTCGAGGACACCAATGGCGCCCTTGGTGCACCGGCCACTGAGTTCGTGACGTTCACCTTGAAGGAGGGAAACGACATGGCTCAACTGGAGCCCCTGGTTCAAGAACTTCACCGGAGGCTTCCTGGAACCCCCAGGTTCCATGGCGATAGCTGGGCTCCGGTCTTGAACAGGCCCAATGCTTACATTGGTATCTTGGGGTGGGACACTGTGGAGGTAAGTGCACACTTGGATGCTTGCATGAACTAGTTCTCAGAGTCGTGCAGGCACACTGGGATGCTGTCAGAGAAGGTCCTCTCAAGGAGGTGGTTGACCAAGTCAAAGAGGTGGCAGATTTGTGGCTTGTGCACGCGGAGCTGAAAGGCTTTTCCGCTTGAGTGATGGAGGCATGTACGATTATTGTTGAAGTGCACGCAATGAAAGCGCAGATGTGGCAAGGCGCGAGGCGGGCACGCGTTGGAGCAGGGGAGCGAGATGAGGCCTTGAGGTGTGTTGAGCACGCTCTGAACACGAGTTGTGTGAGCGTGTGTGATCCTCGCCGCGCGAGGGAATAAAACCAGCGCCGATGTCCAACTCCGCTCAAAAGTAAAACGCTTGCCCGCTTCCCCCCTCTGATATCCCCCTCTCCTCGTTCGCCTCAACATGTCCGTCCACCTCGTCCCCAACAATGCGTTGGGCTTCAACAGTCAGTATTCTACATTTAGCCCCTCTCACCGCTCATCTCTCTCCAGGACCATTCACTCAACTCGTCAAAAAAGTCCTTGTGGTGGTAAATCAGAACACGTCTCCAGTCGCCTTCAAAGTCAAAACAACCGCACCAAAGGTTCGCATACTCCCCCTCTGACCACCTCCCAGCCTCATCAGAGATGTCTGGCAGCTCTACTGCGTCCGCCCCAACTCGGGCAGAATCGAACCAGGCGACAGTGTCGAGGTGTCTGGTATGCCTCATGCTGCGCCCCTCTTTATACATCTCAACCGTCACCTTTTAGTAATGCTTCAGCCCATGAAGGAAGAACCCCCGCTGTCCCTCAAATGCAAGGACAAGTTCCTAATCCAAAGCACCCTCATCACGCCCGAGAAGGAAACGAAGGATCTCCAGGACATCGTGAGAATCCCCCATCGTGTCACCGAATCCCAACTCATGTTTTTCTAGTGGAATGCTTCCGGTGGCGCAGGTGAAGAGTGGAAAGTACATCAGCAAAAGCTGCGTGTCATCTATCTCCCACCAGAGGGTCAAACCGTCGAGGAGGAAGACGAAGAGGTCCATGAAAATCACATGGAGGAAACATCATCCGCACTGCCATCTAGACGCTTTGGCGTTGACGTACGTCTTGGTCATTCAAGTCTTGGTGCAACGCTTGACGTGATTGTGATGACAGGGTGAATCCATCCTGCGGGCACCACAACCTGTGCCTCCTTCAATATCCTCACCGCCCGTCCTTCCGCACGCGGTGACGCCACCTCGGGTACGAGAATCAGGCACCATTTATCGTGAGGAATCGAGAGAGGAGTCCACACAATTCCAACGTTCGACGAGTGGCCCCGGCGTAGGCGTGGTCAATGTCAATGTTCACCAACCATCACCTCCTGCATCTCCGCCTCTGCCGCCTCCTGTTCCGGCTGTTCCGGTCAACCGCGACCTCGAACTCAAACTCGGCGACGCTCAAGCCGAAATACAACGCTTGCGTGCACTCCTGGCCGCAGTGCCAGACCCGAGCTCTACAGCACCCGAATCAGTTGCACCCGAGTCCGCAGCACCATCTGAATTCCGTCGAAGGTATACGGCCAGTTCTGACGATGGTGCGAGCACATACTATGGCGGGACGGAAGTGGGGACTGTGGTGGAACGCGACACTGTTATACACCAGGATGGTGTACCACTGCAGGTGGTTATCATCATAGCGCTTGGCGTGTTTATCACGACATATCTATTTTTCTAAGCAAGATGTCAACCAGACTTCCCCTCCTCGTTTTGTTCCATTCATTTCTCGACCCCTACGGGCTCGTTGACAGTCGCTGCGAAAACGACTTCAAGAAAAGTATGGTAGAGGATTCCACGCGGCCATTCCGTACTTCGATATGAACACAGCAATATGAACAAGGGTTCTTTGATGCGGCGAACACAGGGTTGAAGGTTTTGGATAGGTGCTCGCATATTGACTTTCTGCACTATACGGTAGCATTTCTCTTTGTTGTGCTCGAATTAGTTCGACGTATCATTCTGTACATAGATATCTATTCTTCTCTCTATTATGATATTGAGCTCTGTCATGTAGCAACCGTCTAAACAATATCGGAGATATTTAATTCCGTTTGGCGCGATGGCGGAAATAAAGGAGCTCCAGTGACGTTGGTCTCGCGAGCAACTTCAAACCGTTCTGTCATGGATCGTTATCGCGAGAAAAAGTCAAATAAACCATTGTTCGTCATCGTCGCCGTGCTCACCGCTGCGGCCTTTTTCGTGTTGTACCAGCGCTCGTTGCTCAAGCCTGGACCCGAAGTCTTGGAGCACATTCAAAAGGTCCGTCACCGTTTGTCGACAGACGACGTCAAAGGTCATTGAACTGTCGAGCAGGCTGTGGTCGTACTCAAAGGCAGCTCGCCTGTCTCTGGCACAGTGACGTTTGAACAATCCACCAAAGATGGCCCTGTGACGATCTCAGGGACCATCCAAAACCTTGAACCATCCTCGCTTCGGGGTTTCCACATCCAGTGAGTTATCAGACTCGTTCGCCCTACTAACCAGCTGCCTGAGCTTGTTATCAGTGAACTAGGTGACCTGAGTGGCGGCTGTCTCTCCACGGGCGCCCATTTCAATCCTTACAATCAGGTTCATGGTGCTAGGACAGACTCAACGAGGCATATCGGTGACCTGGGCAACATCGCCTCGGACAAACACGGGATAGCGACCTTCTCGTTCACGGACGACGTTATCACCCTCAACGGCCGCAAGAGCATAGTAGGGTATGTTTGATTCATACGTGGAACGTAATGGAAACTGGTAGATGCTGACGAATGCTTCCGATAGTCGCGCTGTGGTCGTGCATGAGGTAGGCGCACTTTTTGTTTTCGGGTCTTCCATTCGCACAATCGTACCCATATAGGGCGAGGACGACCTTGGCAAAGGGGGTAACGAGGACAGCCTCAAAACTGGCAATGCAGGCGGGAGAGCTGCTTGCGGCGTTATTGGTGCGTTTGATGCCATCCCTTGATAACATGCATACAAGCAGGTCATGTCACAGGCCGTGGTTGAACGTGGAATGCGGATACGCAAGCGTCATAGAGAGGCAGTGGACTCGATGTCTCGATATATGTACTTGCTGAAGACTGCCTTGTGTTTCTTTACACGCGCTGCGGAGAAGTTGAATGGTGCACAGCTTGTCATTTGATCACGGACGTTGGCGCACTCATCGTTCGGCATGCTGTGGTAATTGGACCTCGATCGCGCGTGCGTACGCTTGTGGGACTGGACCGGTCCATCAACTGGCACATGTTTCAATGCATCGTGGAGACGCCACCTAATTCCGATCTCACACAACATTAAAGATATCGTGACGTTGTTGGCGGTCTAGACGATGATATGAACCCACGTGTCGGACAGCAGCTGAAGGACTGAATAGATGCCGACTTACCAACGCGGGCGTCGTCATTCGTCACTGAGATGGGCAAGAGAGGTGTGTAATTTGGAGCTTTCAGAAGAAAGCCTGACTACTATATTTCCTACCGTGGATTCTTGGACCATCTGTCATCCCGAGAAGTGCAGTCTGATATAGCTCCATACATGAACTCGGTAGTCACAAATGAGGGCGATATAACATATCAATGTAGATAGAACTTGAGAACGAACGATTGGCAGAATGATTACTCATGAGAGTACGCACGAGGAGGGATACCGCTGCACTAGCGCGTCAGCACAGGCAAAAGATTAGAGAAGAAAACATGTGAATGACTTCTATCGATATATGGATCACAATGAACGACCCGATATTGGCACGAGCGGAGTGAGACGACCCCCACCTCAGGAGGCTCCGACGCAATTTCAGTACAATGGAATTCTATCGCCATAGATCTGATGAGGAGTTTTTAAGTCACGGGCGCGTAATGAAAGGAACTCGAGAACTCACTCACAACATCGAAACATGCGAACATCTTCAACCAAGCGGGCAGGGCAACTAGACATCAGAACTCCCAACATTCAGGCCAGACGATCGTTCGCAAGGGTATCGAGGCGGCGTGCTTGGGCCGGTGCATACTACATCGGAACGCTCTGGGACGTCATTGTCCTTCTCATGTTCGCCTGGTGTTTGTTTGGCTTCCTCGATGCCTTTCTCGGTTTCGGTTACGCCGACGAAGACTGGCGTACATCGAATGATACCCTTGTACATTCGCGCACGCCGCTTTCCATCTCTCCGCCGTGGAATCGGGGCTCTGTGGCATCGAACGAAGAACAGAAGATACGCACGCACGGCCTGTCGCGTGTCATGGTCGACTGGCATGGCAGTTATGAACTCCTCACAAGCACTACTGCGCTCGCCCCCGAGTCGGTTTCGCCTGCGTTGATCCCACAGGACGCGTTTCCGGATCCGACACCCGCTTTAGATAGAGCAAAGCGTCTGGACGAAGGTTCCTTTTTCAGACCCACGAAGGCCGAGACGCTTGCGCGTATTCCGTTCACGTTCTACGGGGTCCCCTACGATCCGTTTCGGTTGGAGTTTGGAGACGCTGTTGAGGGAGATGAAAACCATGGGTTGCATCCGGCCGCAGCGCCGCCAAGGACTCCCTAGTACAAACACGACGCTTTGGCAGCCGAGTCTTGTTGGGGAAACCTGTTTGTGAACATCGATATGCGTGGTATTGTTTCGCGGATAAGAAGAGCTTGTCTTGTTATGTATGTACTTGCAGTTTGTTCTCTAGTTCTGTTGGCCTGTCTTAGTTTCCCACAATTACTATTACAAGAATCGTCATCTACAGCCATGTCCACAAAGTCGCGTGACTATGGCAAGGACAGCAGCCTTAAACGCAAATATGATGGCGATAACGACTACCAGCGGAGGAAAGGTGACAGTGGAAACCAGCACGGACGCCCCGACTACCGTCATGGCACTCGCGAGCGGAACGAACGCTCGAGACAAGATGGAGGACGGAGAAGAGATAGATGGGACCACCCTGAAGATCGACGGACCTACGAACGTGAACACGCCGACAGGAAAGGGGGAGGGAACAGGGAGCTAGACAGCGACCGCGACCGTGAAAGTAGAAGAAACCCTGACAGAGATGAGGGCTATCGAACGCACAACGGCCGTCGTCAACGTGAAGACAGTAGGGAGCGTACGACACGATCACGTCGTTCTGCCTCTCCCAGGCGTCGCTCTCGCTCTCCGACGCGTTCCAAAAGCCCACCAGTCGACAAGGCTAAACCAAATTTCCAACCCTCTGGATTACTCGCGGCTGCTACTAACACCGTCAAAGCATCTGATGGAACCAGCACCATTCTCAAATACAATGAACCCCCGGAGGCCAGAAAACCTACGTTGGGATGGAGAATGTATGTGTTCAAAGGAAGTGAACAAACAGGTTATTTTTTGTATCTTTGTCACTACAAGCGCAGTCCTTGACTTTCACGACAGAACTCCTTCACATTCATCGGCAAAGTGCCTATCTAATAGGGAGGGACCGTACGGTTGCAGATATATTCATCGAGCACCCTTCTTGCTCCAAACAACATGCGGTCATTCAACGTAGGTTATTTTAGAACGCTTTTTTGTTCTTCCGTTGACTGCTCACCGCAAATTACAGATCGCCAGGTGCAAGAAAAGGACGAATTTGGCGGTGTAAAAGCGATTATCAAGTTTGTCCTTTTTCATCCAGCCTCGTTGACATCACTGACGTCCTTTCAAGGCCATTCATTATTGACCTTGAATCCACAAATGCTACCCACGTCAACGACAAAGTCATACCCACGACGAGGTTTTACGAGTTGAAGGCAGGAGATGGTGCGTTGTCTGTTCCTCTTCCCGTACTCTCATCCTGAGTCCCCTTGGAAGTCATCAAGTTTGGCTTATCGAATCGCGAGTATGTGCTGCTACATGACGAGTCGGCTTAATGGGCAATAGGACTTGTACAGTGTGGACGAGGGAATGGAATATGATGCAGATCTGCGATTGCAGGCATCTGGACGTGTACTCGCGCTCGTTTTCTCTCTGACAGATTTTCGTCTAGTCAGCCAACCTGTACTCAACGCTTCGGTTGGCCGTCTCCCGCCAATCACTACTGAATGCTGAATGGACTATGGCTTCCTTAGAACTTGTTGAGCGTATTCGCAGTCACTTGAACGCTTTTCGTTTGCGAGAGCAGGCATGATGATGTCTGCATAGCTAATACGCAACCCTAACTAGTGACTACAGTTCTGTGATGTGCTCTGGATTTAAGTTATGCGCTGTAAATCATCTGCGCCGCTGACGTTACGTTGACAACATGCCGACTTTAATATTCACTTTCGACTTGACTTTCGATCAGACTATCTTAGGGTCAATAGATACTGATATTGTGTGCACGATGTACGTCCTGCGTGATGTAGCCACTCCAGCCGGTCGTACTTTAATATACACAACCAGTGGATCACACTGGTCGCCCACGGCAATAGACATGTCTAATCAGAGGGAAGCCTTGATAGGCGTCAAACCGGGTTGTTTCTCGATGTAAGCCGTAGCTTTCATCATGAACATGTAATCTGTTCCATTACCCTGATAATCAAGATGTCAGCAAGAAGACGTAACCAAGGACTGTGTACCCACGATGAAGTTATGAGGGAATCCGACATCAAAAGGCACAATCTCCTCCAAGGACCGGATATGTTCGGGCGTGAGGGTGATCCTAAGCGCGTCAACGTTGGCCTCGAGATATTCCACTTTACGACCACCGATGAGAGGGAAGACATAGGGTGCCTTTTGCATGAGGTACGCGATGGCGACCGCTGTAATGTGCGGAGTGCCCACTTCCTTTGCGACCTTCTCGAGTGCGAGGCTCATCTCCCTTTCGAGCGGGGTACGCTCCCACTCTGGGGAGAACAAGATGCGGCCCTTCTCACCCGTCTGGCGCCTGCGCTCTTCCTCCGCATCGGTGCGAAGTTTCCCTGAGGCAAGGACATTCCACGGAGCCAAAGCCATGCCTGGGATTATAGCTGAGTTGTATCCGAGGTGTATTTACCATGAGACCAAACCTTCCATGCGTGCCATTGGGATGATGTCTCGCTCGAAATCGTGTGACATGACATTCCATGCACCTTGATAGATGACGAACGGTGTTTTACCATGATCACGAGCGTATTGGTTGCACTTTGACACGATCCATGCAGGGGAATCCGAAATACCCTAGTTGTGGGGGATGTGAGTGGTAGAATGAAACCACCGATAAGTTGACCTCACCAAGTAAAGGACCTTTCCTTGCTGGACTAGAGTATGGAGTCCGTTCATGACCTCCTCGACGCTGGTGTCGAAATCCCAGATATGAACGTAGAAGATATCAATGTACGAGGTTCGCAACTTTTTCAGGCTGGCTTCCACGCTAAGGTGCATGGACTTGACATTATTGCCAGTGTAATTGACTTTTTGTTGAATAGTCTTGTCGGCTTGTACATAGTTGATGCTGTACTGTGAATATGATGAGGAACGATGGTCGCATCGAGTCGCGCGGGCAGGTTACCTTTGTGGCGATGACAAGCTGGTCGCGAATTCCACGTTGCTCCGCCCATTCGCCTATGAACTCCTCAGAGCTCTGCTCCTGACTATCAAACGTGAATCCTTCAGCAAAATGAATTGATGTCAATACTCACTACAAATTAGCGGTGTCGATGAAATTGCCACCCATGCCATAATAAGCGTCCAGAAGCTTGAACGAGGATTCCTTGTTCATGCCTAAGCCTTTTCGTTCTCCTGTGTTGCCGATACTCATCCCTCCGAGCTGCAGAGGGGAGACATGAATGCCGGCGGAAGGTGACAATGCACGGTAACGGGCCAGGGGGTTGCGGGGTTTCTCAACGGGTGTAAAGAGAGACATGGTGGAGAACCTCCATTGGAGAAAGCATGGACTTACATAGGATCTGAGTGTTGCGTTTCGTCAGATCGTACTATCATACGCCAGACGTCGGTTGACTAGGACACGCATGCGCATCGCCCGGCAGAGAAGCAAAGGACGGAGAAATCATGCTTTGTCACGCGCCGAACAGCGACCCAAGCTGAAACGTTGAGTGCGACGTAATGTCGTCTGTGTAAATCCGTCCTGCCAAATTGGTACCATGACGTTGTCCTCCACGACCGTCCGATGTCAGACTTTACGCCTAATCGCAGCCTATTAAACCCCAAATTCGAGGGCTACAAACTCCTTCTACTCGACCAAGACGATGCTGTCCGACGCCATCGTCTGCCATACAAGACCACTCAAGCCTCCTCTTACGGAAAATCTCCTCTCACATTTCAGGAAGTACAAAGCCGAATCACCCATAATCACTTTGCGCTATCCGCAATCAAAGGAAGAGGTATATATCTCGACACAAACCACCAGGTGATCGTCGTAGACGTCGGAGATGTGAGACACCATTCTTCAGTTCGTGATGGTATTTATGTCGCATACAGACTACGACTGATCCTTCCTTCACCGTCGTGTACGAGCTCCCCACATCCGTCGCAGCCCCGCAAATTGATCTGGTACATCCCGAATACCCGTCCGCTGCTTTTCTCGACGAAGCCGTAGTCTTTATCGGCGACGGTCGGGGAATCTTATACGTGCTTGCCATTCCCATTTCTGGACCTGCGACTCTCCTTGCAAGTTTCGAGTTGGTGGACAAGGATAGCGATGACCCGAAATCCTCCATCCCGTTCCGCGTACACAATGTAATCAAAACCTCCGACACAACAGCTGTTGCGCTGCTGTCTTCCAGGCATTATGGTACCGCCTCTGATCTATCAGCCAAACACCCCATGAAATATCATGAATTTGACGTATGGGCCGTTCAGTTCACCCTCTCCTTTGAGATGCAATCAGAATCTCTCTTCCTCGACATCCTTTGGCGCAGACGTGGAGAAGACGTACCGATGCTGATGGCATATCACCGCCCCAAAAATGCATACTTTATTCTCGGCAGTTCATCCTATCGCAGCATCAGTGATGCACACATACCTCACTACGACCCATCCCCTGACGAGATCGCTCCAGTCCCGCGTGCAGAGGAAAATTTGGATGTCGAGGGTCCTCCTCAACCTACTAAACCTTACCCCTACTCCTGGACCCAAACATCAGACGATGTCACCGTTGCTTTCCCCCTCCCTTCTACCATCACGACCTCCCAAATCAGGGTTACCTTTTCTCAAAAGACACTGACCATCCACGTCGCGACATCTTCCTCTGTGACGGGTTTCTCCATTCCCCGCTACTCGGCAAAGCAACTTTGGGATGGTATTCGTCCCTCGACGAGCTTCTGGACATGGGATCGCGAGGGTGAACATGAGTACGGTATCCTCGCAATCCATCTAGACAAACAGAACGAAGGTACCAAGTGGTATCAACTCTTTGCCGCATCTGGCACCTCGAGCACAGAAGCAGACGACGTAGATGTCCCAGAGACACTCGACCCCTCGGAACTTTACGCCATCCGCGAAGCATTGGAGAAATACACCGCAGCGTTGAGAGAAGGAGAGGATGCTAGCGGTCTGGGACTGGGACGTGGCCTTCCCACCCTTGCACAGGGTGAGATGGACGAGGAAGTCGATTCGTCCGTCGGAAGGCTTGTATTTATTACCTGGGTGGGCGAGGACGGATCGTCGCCAGCGTGGTCTACTGGCCTGCAGGATTCCGCGTTCAGGGTCCTCTCTACCCCTCTGCCTGGGACTGAAACGGGGCCGTTGAGTCTCGTGGTCAAAAACGGGCTCGATGGCACGCGACACGTGCTTTCTGACGACCCGACTGATGGTAGTTTGCATTGGACACACGAAAACACGTTCTCTGCCCTTGCCTTTGTTTTGGCATCGAAGCGTGATACCCGGTTCACGTATCACGCGTCCGACATGATTTTTGCTTTTGAAAATGGGATGCAAGACCGGGGAGGCAATGTCTATATATATCGCAGTTCCGGTCCAAAAGAATTGTGGGCGAAACAGAGCGTGCTGGCCGTTGGACAAGGCAATGCAGGTTCGCTTTTAGGAATTGGCGCCTTCACCTCGAGCAGCGGAACTGGGAGTACGATCGTGTGCCTTTGTGAAAATGAGCTCATCATCTTGCGCGATGTCCGCTGACTCAAGGGAGAGAAGAGTTTTCGAGCATTTATATATGAACCACTAGTACAGTGTACAACCTGTAAGGAAGTATAAGATGTATGCTATCGAGGTTCGGAACGCCAGGGTGAAGGGAATCGTGACCATTATGAGGGTAATCATGAACGATCATTTGCTACAGATGCTATAACTGAAGCTAGAAAGACTCAGAAATTGGTTGGTGATGACAACGGTTACAAAACCAATAGATATTGAAAAAGCGCACTGAAACCCAAAGCATGACCTGAAACGACCAAAGTCAAGCCAGGCATGACATACAGCAGGAGAATTGGGTGAAGGGTAAGGGTCATTGGTGGATTGATGAGGTCATGTCACCAGTGGATCTTCACTGGTATCCATAAGTCCTTCAGCTTTGACTACCGGGTCAGGTTCGTCACCCAATGGCTCCGACTGCAGCTGCTGAACAGGGGTAACGTCGCCGTTTGGTTTGAGCCGCGGAAGGGAAGATACTTCAGATGTAGTAGGCGATCGTTCTTCTGAATGGGAAATTGAATTAGGAGACTTGGGTATGTTGCCGTTGATTTGATTAAACGGGCCATCAATGTCTTCGTCGTCAATCTCTACTAGTCCTGAACCCGAATCAATGTTTCCATCCAACCCGTCATCATGACCGTCTGTCATGTCCTTCTCATATGCTGCTAAATGATCGCGCAGAGATGCGGTAGGATCCACTGGTCGCGGAAAGGCAAAAGGTTCACCAAAATATGACCGACCAGTCTCTGACTCCAATTCATCACCACTATCCTCTTCATCGTCAGGGGTGGCAAACATGAGCCGAGCACCGCCATCAGCCACTATTCCTGTGCCTGGACTGAAGGAGATTCCACCAGTGCTCCCCAAAACGCGGGCGAAACCTGAAAATGCAGCAGACCCGAACAATGCCGGTGGGGCATTGAAATCTTCACCCCGTTGGCTCCGTAGTCGATCGCGCTCCTCTTGAGCCTCTCGCCTCGCCTTGTACGCCATGATTCGGGCTGTGGTGTAAATTTGCGGAACGGTATTGGGCGTACTAAAGCCATAGCCAGTCTTCACACGATCGGCAATCCAATCGTACCACTCTTGCTTCGTCTTGCCATTGAGGATCGCCACTATGAGGACCGTCATGTTATCGCAACCTATACCACTTCCTGAAGATGTATCAGGGGCAAGGCAGTGTTCACAGATGTCCTCGCCTATTTTGCTGAGTTCTCTGCCTTCGGAGACTTTTAGTCGGATGATATCGATGACTTGCTGAGAGCTTAGACAATCCCAGATGCCTGTTGCGACGGAATGAACAGGAGTATGTTGGACGCTTATGAAACGGACAGACCGTCGCAGGCCAGCACAAGGAACTCATCTTCAGCCGTCAACTCATGGACGGTGATGTCAGGGTCGGAAGTGATGACTTGCTTCTGGGGAATCAAGCTGTAATTTTTCTTGAACTCGAAATCGCCCAGCGCTCTCGACAACGCAAGGTTTCCTTGAGGATTCGTGAATAAATCAAGTGGTTGATAAAGCACGAAGGATACACACCATTTACACGTCCGTATTCAACATATCCACCTGCCCCGATAATGCGGGCTCGCTCGGCTGAGGGTGAATGTTGGTTGAAAGAGCGCGATCAAGACGAAAGAGCAGAACATACACTCGTTTGAGGGTTTATGGTCGAAGCTCAACGGCTTGACTTCCCCTTTGACACTAATGACCGACCGCGAGTCGCCGGCATTAGCCTGGAAAGGGTATGAAAGGTGAACGCGATAAGCGATCGAAGGTACGACATACGACGTAAATTTTGTTATCATGTGTTAATAGGGCAGCGACGGCGGTACATCCGGAGGGATCGCGCGTGTGAGCTGGATCTAGAGGAGTTGATGTCGAGTAACGGTCCCTGAATGACAAAAGGAAGGCGTACCAGCGAGGAGATCTTCGTCGGTTCCCAGAAAAGCCTTTTTCATCGCTTCCTCGTAACGCCTCTCGCGATATGCTTCTTCGGCGAGAAGACGCTTATGGAGGTTTTTTCCGGCAAATTTTGCGACGGTGCTGCCTGCGAACGAGGAGTGAGAGTGAATACCGAGAATAACGGATAAATCTACCCCCGTGGCCGTCATAAACACCAAAAAATGCATTATTTTCCTTCTTGTTGTCTTCCAAGATCAGCACAGCCGCATGGGCATCCTCCATGGCTAGAAAGAGGTCTCGTGAGCAAGGAGGGGAGGAAAGTGGGGAGGGACGCACTGATCCGCCATCCTTGCATCTCTGAGACTGAGAAGACAAGGCGATCATTTTCACCAGACTCGGATTTCCTTTCGGTGGCTAAGGGGGGTGCAGATAAGCGAAAAAAGAAGTAGAGGGGGAGCGAGCAAGGACGATGGGGGATGCGGAGGGAAAGGGGGGCCACTGACCGGGAGATGAGAGCGTCTGACCCTAGAAGCCAGCAAGCGGTGGTGAATGGGAGAGATGCGGCAAATATGGACTGTAAAGGGCTCACCATGCCTCGTTAAGACGTAAAACGCAGATTGGTGCCAAGGAGGTCGTTCGTATGGAGGACGTCGACGTGGCGATGAGTGGAGAACGGACGAGCGGGTGGCCGTCTGCGGGGAAGGTGCGTGTATGCGCTTGACCTGGTCTTCCTCGCCGCAGTGGTTCGCCCAGTCATTCCCTATTTTGTCTTGTTTGTCTTTTTTCGTCCGCCACGGCCCACGGTGGTTGCGTCAGAAGAGGGGGACTCCAACGGTCTCCGTACTGATCCCTCTCTCGCACCACGATAGGCCAATAACGGGCCCGCCCCCTGCCATTCTGTCATTCATGTCTCCGTATCTCCTCCGCCGCTTTAGGCTCCCCCGGATCTGCTTTCAATTACGACTCTCGTGAGCACATGGGGTTACGCTTCCGGTATAAAAGGTGTCGTGTGCCCGCTTGTCTCATCGTCCGCTGCGCCCTGTCCGCTCATATTCCGGTATGTTCTCATGCATTTTCATTCTTGTTTCCCTCCCTTCATTATCCCCCCTCCAGTCCGTGGTCACTCCACCCTCTTGTCCCATCAGGTGAGCATCTCCTTGTCGACTTGATCTCCACTCATGATCGTTTCCCATCCCAGGTCCCTATGGCGGGCCGCAGAAGTCGGGCGTGGAGCACGTCATGTTCCTCGACAACGTCTCAATCATCCATGGCCTCTATTTATGCAAGGATAAATCAAACCCCTCCTCTCGCAGAGCCCACTGAAGGTCACCCCAATATCTATGGCTCATTTACGACTACTACCTCTGCTACCCTTGCTCTCCGGGCCCATCTTAGACTGGACATCCCCGTCTTAACGTGCTCTGCCATACGTCGTGATCGCGACTGTGGCTACGATACTCCTCCCGATTCCCCGCTTTCATTTTTTCATCCTCTTTCGGGTTCTAGTCGGAGCCCCTCCATCAGTCGCACGTTGCTGACTGACTTTAACTGGGGCGAGCCTTCCACGGGTCTGGTTGCATCTCCCCCTTCCACTTCCCTCCCATCCCCATCCACAGACAGTGAGGACGGTGCAGTCAAACTTCATCCTGTCCTTGAAGCTGTCGAGATGGCCTCTAAGCTTTCTCGCAGAGCGATGTGCTCAACGTGCATGAAAGCGGGCACAAACTTTCCGCGTTGTCCTCGTTGCGATAAAATGTGGTGCTCCCGTGCATGTAGATTGCAAGGAGGTAAAAGGCACGTTTGTGCCATCCGCAACATGTAGTACATTTCACATGAACTTCAAATCGCTCTTCCATGTAGCTATTAGCCTTACGCTTTGATTTCTTGCCCGACATTGCTATCCATGTTTCACGCTTGACCCTGTTCCAGAACCTGACTTCACACACTGTTGTACACGAGTGTCAAATAGAACGTCGTTGATAAGTGATAGTCGTAAAGATAAGACTAGTAGCGGGATCCCGCCACGGCTATGTGAATACGATCTTGGTCCCCTGTGAAGCCACGATGCCGACCCCCTTTTGCTTCCTCTTTGCCACCCACGACGGGTGTAGCGGCCGCTCCCCCTGCTTTTCTCGAACATGACCTCCACCTTCCGACTGTCCTTTAGTCGAACCTGAATTTTTAATGCCTTCAGGCCCTCCCAAAGTTGGTCTGTTGCTATGCTCATGGCCACGGGTAGGTGCACGAGACCATGGCGTGTGATGAGGTCGTGAGAGTGAGTTCCCCTTGCTAGATCGCCGATCAATCGGGACGGACCCGGGTCGTTGCCGTTTCTTGATGTGGTTCGCATTTTTCCCAAATTTTTTCTCCCAAATGCTAAAGTGGATGGAATTAGAGAGGCATACAACTAAAAATATGTGTGGTACTTACGCCCTACGTGCCCGTTGACCACGACGGTTCTTTTTAATTCCATCGGCCAGTTTCGCTTCGCTATCACTAAATTCGCTACCCGAATCGCCTCGAGTAAAGCCGACCGACAAGGAAGGGATAAACTCGGTCCGGCCCTTAACTTCAAGATCTTTGCGCCTAGGTTGCTCCGAAGGAGTATCAGCTTCATCACCGCTGTCGTTGGAGTTGCGGTCAGCCACCGACCCTGTCATGGAATCATCTGACCCCGATGACGCGTCAACTGTACCAGATTCCCAACCGTCGTCCACTTCTGCCGTCACTTCAGGTCCCCCCGAGGTATTCGTGACATTGTCCTTGGACAACAATACAACTTTCTCGGAACTAGTTCCGGTTCTCCTCTTCGAAACGATCGGTGACCTATGTGAGCCTTTTGCGACTTCCTCGATGTCTTCCAGACCTGCGAAAGGGTGCAGGAGTGTCCTTAGAGTTTGCAGTATCGATACGATCTCTGACGCAAGAACTTTGGAACTGAGTATCCGACTTTGAACTTTAGCAGTCGGAGTTCCCGGCGCTCCGGGAGGAACTACATTTGAGGCTAATTTTACTGCAATGGCTTGTATTGATGGATCCACAGAGAGCGTGTTGTCCTTCCTGAGTTTAGTCATTAGCGCTGACTGGGCGAGCTGGTCGTAGTCGAGGTTCTACAACCATGTTAGATTCGATAGTAACCGCAATGTCCATGTCTTCATATTACCCACCTTCAATGCCTCCACCTGGGACTCCAGGTCCTTCGCCACGTCGCTCTCTGGATCATGGCGTCTGGATGTCAAGAGACGTTAAAGTTCACATATGCAGTCACGTCCAGACCAATCCTACTCACCGAGCCTCCCTAAGTTTCTTCAGTGTCTTTTGTACCTCAAAAGTCCTTGCCTTCCTGACGGTTTTACGAAGTTCTTTGAGAGCATGGTGCTTCAGAATGAAGAGTATTGGTCCGTTGATTGTTGTAGAAATTGGCATGAAAGACGTGCCAGTTTTCGGTGCAACTTTGTATCTTTGTTTTTCTGATGATATCATTCAGTATTGCGAGGGTAGGAGCGAGAGGATAAGAAGTCGAAGTTGTACCTCTGATTCCTCATCATCTAGCCTTTTTCGCTTTACACCACGAATTTTCTGCTCACCGGGCGGAGGTGGCATGAGGATTCAAATATTCACTTACGCCACAATGTTATTAGTCGTTGAAGCTGTCGCTGACGTAATAGCGGTATCAGCTCAAACTGCCGCAGTACCCTCGCTCGCTCATCTCGCACCTGCGATGGCGGTTGAACCCATAGAGGATGGAAAGCTACTCGCATCCTTTGAGCGCTACGATGAATTTGTTTCACTTCAAAATACATTCCTCGCGTTCGACTTGACAACAGAGCCCACTCGCGAAGAGGACAGCGCCGAGCTTGAAGTTTTACGGAGGCTGAGCCTGATAGTATGTGTTCTCCTTGACATCGTTTCATAACTCCAACGATCGAACATCGAACAGCTAGCCGAGTATCAAGAACAATCTTATCTTCTCGACCCATACCTGGAAGATCTCGTCATTCCTGTCGCAGAACGCTTGAGAACACATGCCAGGGCCTGCACATCCTCATCTACCACATCTTCTACCGCTCGAGTAGGCCGTCTGGCTGACCTGCTATACAATTATATCAAATCTAGGGGATACAAAACAATCAGTCAGTAATTCAGTCCATTCCATTCAATCTATCCTTAGCGTGAACAGCTAGGTTTTTTCCCCATGAAATCGCGGACGTGACCATTGCTATCAACTTTATTTGCTTGCCTACCGGGCCTGCCGTTGATGCATCTCAATGGTCTCTGCGCTATGTCGTCCTGCTGTGGCTTTCTCTTGTATGCAGAATCCCATTCGACCTAGAACAATTCGACGAACCTGGCCATAAAGGGAGAACGGCTAGCGCACTTGAAGCCATCGGCAAGCAATACTTGGACTATGCAGGCCTAGAACGCGAAGGTGCAGCAGTGCTTCTGTCCCGACTATACATGCGGTAAGTTCTACTGTATACCTGGGAGAAAATGCTAACATGAGAATAGAAAAGATGCTAAGACACGGTTGTCTACCTTCCTCACATGGTCTACCTCTGTGCTGCAGGAAACAAAACAGCTTCTGCCGGTAAGTGTGCTATCGTCGTCATTCGTCTGACCTAATGAGGGTAGGTTATTGGTGTCTTGCAAGTATTGTGTGAATTTATCAAACTTGGTGCCCTAAAGGAGTCTCACTCGGCCACTTCTACGTTGTTAGAACTGTCGGAGAACATAGGGAAGAGCGAGGCTTTGATGAGCAATACCCTGGTTCGCAAATATCGAGTAAAACTCTTATCAAGGGTGGGGCTCCGATTGATTCCTCCCAGGACAAATAACTCCAGGATCAATGGCTAGTGTGTCCTTTTCCGCAGGGGAAGTGTATCCTGAGATGATCCACCAGTTCGCACATTGGAAGTAGTGGAAGCTCAGCAGAAAATCCGAATAGGCGACGAAGATGACGACATAGACGTCCCGGAGGAAATTGAAGTCATCCTACAAGTGCTATTCAGCTCCTTGCAAGACAAGGTAATCAGTGCAGCTCCCTCTTTCCTCTTAGTTGATATATTCTCTCTTGGTAGGACACTATAGTCCGATGGTCGGCAGCCAAAGGTATTGGCAGGCTGGCAGCACGTTTACCAAAAGACTTTTCAGTTCAAGTCCTCGAGACGGTACTGAATCTATTTTCGATACACAGCATCGCGGGTGCTTCCATATACGATATGCCATCCATTGCCGAGACAACATGGCATGGTGCATGTCTGGCGACCGCCGAGATGGCACGCAGGGGCCTCGTGCAACCATCATTACTGCCGCAACTGCTCAATTGGTTATCCAAGGCAAGGGCATGTGTTTCGATGAGATGCAGAAGTTTATTTTAACGCTCATCAGGCACTTTATTTCGACATCCGCAAGGGTGCGC
Source organism: Fistulinella prunicolor (assembly GCA_038089875.1). NCBI lineage: Eukaryota > Fungi > Basidiomycota > Agaricomycetes > Boletales > Boletaceae > Fistulinella > Fistulinella prunicolor. The sequence continues at coordinate 30,480 of JBBPLP010000130.1, forward strand.
ATTCAGTCGGTTCCAACGTGCGAGATGCCGCAGCCTACGTCATTTGGGCCCTGGCGAGGGCTCAGGATGCATCCAGCCTTTCTACACATGCTGTCAAGCTAGCACAGAGCCTTGTTTCTGTCTCTCTTTTCGATCGTGATGTATCCATTCGTAGGGCCGCAAGTGCTGCATTCCAAGAACATGTAGGCAGGATGGTGCGGCATTGTTGTGTTTCATACCTATTCGAGCAATCTCACCCTTCTCTTGTGGGCGGGCTCAGGGTTTGTTTTCTCATGGTATCGACGTGCTCCGTAAAACGGACTTTTACTCTGTGAGCGTACGGCGAAACGCATTCCTCACAGCAGCTCCACAGGTAGCTGAGTAAGCCGACCTTTCGCTGAGCTTCGTTTCCTTGCTCATATATGGTAGGCATACTGAATACCAATCGGGTCTTATCGATCACCTGATTTCGATCACGCTGCGTCACTGGGACGTTGCGATGAGGCAGTTGGGTGCCAAGTCCTTGAGGCTGATATGCGAGATCGACCTCGCGTCACTAGGGCCTACATGCATCTCACAATTAGTAAGCCTTAATTTTCAAGTTACCGATAGGATCGAACCTGGTTTGGCTAGGCACTACTACTGCGTTCGGTGGATACTACGAATATTCACGGCGGATTGTTGGCGCTCGCAGAACTCGCCGATGCTTATCAACGACGGTTTGGTCCGGATGGCGACGAGAAAAGGCGAGAGGTCAGTCAGACCACGCGACGATATCGCATTTACTCATCAGAACATCCCGTGCAAGATTTTTAGTTTCATCGAACATGTACCAAAAAATATCATACTTGCGCCTCGGAACGAACAAATACTTAGTGCAGCTTGTGGTCTCATTGCATCGAGTATTACCCAGCAAGAAGCACAAGAGGCCCAGGAGCAACATCCTGTCCCGGATTGGCGCTATCTCGTCGATCAAGGGGTCCGCCACAGGGGTATTAATGCGCAAGAGGCGGCCGCAACCACAATGGCCACCATGAGTTCTCTCGTGGATTGCTCTGTATTAGTGCAAAGATGAGTTTTATTTGCATGTTGGGCATCTACTGCGCGGTGTGTACTGAATCTGGATACCTTTCTTGCACATTGATTAAAGAGTTGAGACACGGGTCCTCGTCGTTGCAGCAGAGTCTAGGGCATGTGTTGGGTGTCCTCGACTACAACGCGTACCCTCATGTTCTCCCTGAAGTGGTGGATTGCTTGCTGGGAGGCATCAGTTCAGAGGTGAGGAATTGTATACCGTCCACAGCTTCCGCATGTTTCCCTCATTAAACCGGTGATTACAGTCTGCAGCTAGAATGACAAATGTTGAGGCGCGCCGCAATTTCTACCTGGCTATCCCGAAGATATTCGAAAATGTAACGCCGAGGTTGCCGGAGCGTGCGTCCCAGTCCTGATATATGAGTATTCCTTATTTTACCACGCAGCTGTAGGTTTCCGATCAAGTGAGGTCCGTGCTCTGTTCGACGCGTTGGACAGCGGCCTGGAGGACTACACTGCGGACGAGCGCGGAGATGTGGGATCTTGGATACGTATCGCTTGCATCCGTGGCTTGAGTTCAGTCGTCAAAGATCTGTTCCGCGCGTCTGGCAGCCTGCCAGAATTCCCTTCCTATTTACCTCCCTCCAGATTTCACGCCGCTATTGGTCATATTCTTCGGCAAGGCGTAGAAAGGCTCGATAATGTCCGCCAGATTTCCGGTGAATGTTTTATGCACATCTTGAAGCTCCAGCTCCCTGCCACGGAACATGCAGAAAGGTGGAGGATAAAAAACATGGATCTGATGAAGGAGTTGTTTTTAATGTGAGCAAGTTCCTGGGAACAGAGGCATCCGATCAACACTTTTTCAGGGAGAGCGGCAATGACAACAACAGCTGGAGTGACGGTGAATGGCTGTTTCCGAAGGCCGTCAAGATCCTTCAGATACCTGAGTATCGGAGATCGCTCTTAAACGGCCTAGTGCTGAGCGTCGCTACGAGGACAGGCAGCACAGTATGTTACTTCCATCGTAGTGCGTATCAACGACGGCTTACATTTAACTGGTTTAGCAACGGTCTGCGTCAACGAGTCTGTCTAGCTATGCGAAGACATTACCCCTGACTGCTTTCTCCGAGGCGGAATACAGCGTTTCAGAACTTGCAAGCGACCTCGTTGACTTGGTTCAATCAAATCGGGCTTCCAACAATGTCGTAATATCAGTCCTGCAGACATTCAATATGTTATTTGAGGAAGATGCCTTGGTATCTCTGTCGGAATGTGAGAGAGGCGCCGCATGGTAAACAGGCTGCATATGCATTGGCGTGCGTGCTCACTGACACTGTGTAGTGTTGAGGCCTTGTTGTCAATTTCCTGCAAAAACGTGTTGCGGGTCAAGAACATCCAGAGAATTCAGGAGTCGATGAAAATGTGAGTCACCACTTATTAAAGCGGCTGTTACCGAGGCGATCTTGTCAAAATGGCGGTGCTACAGAGTAGTGAACCTCCTGACACTTCCTTCGGTTGCGAAAGCGTGCTTGCCCAAAATTATCGAGTTCCTTGCCCATCCTTACCCCAGGGTATGTATCTTTCCCGATCGTCAGGGATGGGTAGTGAACTAGATGCGTGCCTGCTCAGGTTCGATCGGGAACCGCCGAGCACCTATACATCGTGCTGCAGAGTAAGGATCTTGGCTGGGAATCGGACGGGCAGGTCGAAGAGCTCCTTCTTGAAACGGAATGGTATGATTGATTGGGTCAAGTTCAGTTGAATTGTGGAGCTAAAAGCGTGTTTGACAGGTCGTCTGGGGATGTGGATAAGGTGAAGGGTGTGGCGCGCGGCGTGGTGGATGCACTTTCGTCAGGAATGAACGCGCTGTAATGTACGGATTAGTAGCATAGTACGATCACTCTGCCACCAGCTCGGCGCCAGCTGTTCAGGGCGTGGGAAATTTCGGCCGCGTGCTCCACCATCCGACTCGGGGACGGAGAGTTGCAAGTTACACCACCCTCGCCATGGCGGACGACCCACGCATCAGTGATAGAGAACTGGCTGCACTCAACGCTGCTGCAGTGACACGCGCATATCGCGTGCAACCTCACCTCGGTATGTGGGCCAGTCCCCCATCTCTTCTATCAGTCCAACGCCGTTTCTCCAGATTATCGCACCGTATCTGCCATCAACGGGTAAAATCAAAATTAAATCGCGTCCGTGTAATTTTAATTCATCGTGATTGCAGCCCCCTTGTCGTACTCGACAATGTCAAGGTAGGCCACGAGACGCTTGACGCATTAACGGGTCTAACTCCCGATCAGTTCCCTTCGTACAACGAAATTGTGCAGCTGACCCTTCCGGACGGCTCCAAGCGAGGTGGTCAAGTGCTGGAGGTCCAAGGGAAAAAAGCGATCGTACAAGTCTTCGAGGGCACATCAGGGGTGGACGTCAAAGCTACCCATGTCGAATTCACCGGCAGCAGCATGAAGCTCCCCGTTGCAGAAGACATGCTGGGTCGCATTTTCAACGGTTCCGGAAACCCCATCGATCAAGGCCCGAAAGTCTTTGCGGAGGATTATCTCGATATTAACGGTATGTTATTTCGCCATTATCGCACTCCACTCCTCCCTACAAGGTTGAGTTTAGGCTCTCCGATCAACCCATATTCTCGGATATACCCTGAGGAAATGATACAAACTGGGATTTCCACAATCGACACCATGAATTCCATTGCCCGCGGACAGAAGATCCCTATCTTCTCAGCAGCAGGCCTACCACACAACGAGGTTGCCATAACGCTGACTTCTCTGTGCCTATCTCTGACGCTCACGTCAGATTGCTGCGCAAATTGTACGTCAAGCTGGCTTGGTCAAGCGTCCCACGAAAGATGTGCATGATGGTCATGAAGACAACTTTTCGGTGGTATTCGCCGCCATGGGTGTCAACATGGAAACAGCACGGTTCTTCAAGGAGGACTTTGAGTCTAATGGAAGTCTTGATCGAGTCACGCTGTTCCTCAACCTGGCCAACGATCCTACCATTGAGCGTATAATTACGCCTCGACTTGCGTTGACGACGGCCGAATACTACGCCTACCAATTGGAGAAGCATGTCTTGGTCATATTGACTGACATGTCATCGTATGCAGATGCCCTGCGTGAAGTGCGTTTGGACACCCTGCGCCGTTTGAATGTTTCCGTCTATTCATTATTCATTTCCTAATGACAGGTATCAGCGGCCCGTGAAGAAGTGCCTGGCCGTCGAGGCTACCCGGGATACATGTACACTGACTTGTCGACAATTTACGAACGTGCTGGTCGTGTCGAGGGGCGGAACGGTTCGATTACTCAAATTCCCATCCTCACCATGCCCAATGACGGTACTTCTTTTCCGCGAGTTTCCAAGCTCCGCTGACTGTTCCCGATCATGCAGACATCACGCACCCCATTCCTGACCTGACAGGATACATTACCGAAGGGCAAATTTTCGTCGATCGTCAATTGCACAACCGACAAATATATCCCCCTATTAATGTGCTGCCATCACTTTCGCGGCTGATGAAGAGTGCGATCGGCGAGAAACTCACGAGGAAAGACCATGGTGACGTATCGAACCAGCTGGTGGGTGTGCCTTGATTCGTGTCCATGGCGTTTTATTCACGAGGCCACGTGTGTGAAGTATGCCAAGTACGCGATAGGGAGAGACGCGGCTGCGATGAAAGCGGTGGTTGGGGAGGAGGCACTGTCGGGCGAGGATAAGTTGGCGTTGGAATTCCTGGACAAGTTTGAACGCCAGTTTGTTGGACAGGGTAAGAGGCACTGATGTTGGCTGTGAGGCGCGGCTGATGTGATGTGGGCAGGACCGTATGAGTCGCGGACGATATTTGATTCACTCGACCTGGCGTGGACGTTACTGCGCATCTTCCCGAAGGAGCAGTTGAACCGCATCAACCCGAAGATTATCGCGGAATTCTATGGGCGGAAGGCAACGAAGAAGGCAACCGAAGAGGGGCGAGAGGAGGAGGAGAAGCTTATTGATGCATAGATAATCATGTGGAGGATTTGGGGCTATAAGAGGATGTTATCTGTACGGAGCATCCCGTATGAAGGCGAGCGCATCTGATGGAGCGGTGATCGATAAGAGACTGGAGTGAGGTCAGGCGTTTCAGATGAGCCCCCGCGGACGGCAGGTGTCCGACATATGGCAATGGCTGGTTCATAAACTTTGAGGGCGAGGACACGTTTCACAGCGGATTAGGCATCGTGGAGGGTAGTACGGAGGTTTTGCTCCATTGATCTTGAAATGGACTGCCAAAGAGCGTAAGACTCGCGATCCTCATTTTATTTATTGTCAGGACAGCCGGACAGCGTGGCAGCCTGCCAGTGCCGCAAAACCTTGGCCGTTTACCCACTTTGACCTCCTTCCGTCACTCACTCGAACCACCAGGTATCTGCCAGGCAACCAGGGCCCCCTACAGTCGCCTGCCGCCCCATCTCATTCCTGTCACCGTAATTCGTGGAGCACGCCGGGTCGTCTTGATCCCATGCGTTCGCCCTGAGTCTCACCAAGTTCGGCTGTTCTCTTCACGGCACTTATATATCCCCCCTCCTCCGCACTCACGTTCTTCTTTTTTATCTCGAGCTCCCCCCCTCCCTCCTCATTCCCTCTATGAGCGACCTCGGTCATCCCCTCCCCGAGATAAACTGCAGAAAACGAAAGGCGGACGGCGACGACGACGGCCAGATCTCCCAATCAGCACCTCCAAACGACGCCATCCTCGTAGACTGTCCCTCAGAGCCCCATCGCCCCTCCCATGCACCTCGCCAGCCACCGACCGGCCCATGGCTCTCCACCGACACCGCCCACGCCGTCTGGCCATCCGACCACTCTCCCACCGACTCCCCTCCCGTATCCCCCCTCAACGCCGATCCCGTCCATGCACGCTTCCACAAGCGTCCGCGCATAGACACCAACGCCCTCCCAAAGTCTCGTCACTCCCCGTCCCGCGCCTCCTTGCCCCCCAACACCCCCACTCGGCGCTCCCGGAGGCAGCGCGAGCCCCTCTCTCCTTCCCCGTCCTCTCCCCACCCGCCTGTGCTCAGCATCGAACCGTCCGCGGGCAGCCCCCATCCCGCCTCGCAGCCTCCCTTCCCGCACATAGATCTCACCTCCCCCCATATCCCATCCCTGCATCCGCTGATTAATCGACAGACCCTCAAGGAGTTGGATCTGAGTGCCATCCTGCGTAACCCACAGCTTCGTGCGTCGTTGCTCCCTCGTGTCTATGACGATGTCCCTCATTCATTTCCAACAGGCCATGACCTCCTCTTCGATGCCGGGTTGCAGTTCAGACCCACGTCCGGTCGGAAAAAACGCGACCTCTCAGACAGGTACTGGCGTGCCGTCGCACAGGAGATCGAAAACGGGTGCACGTGTATCTCCTTTGACATGCAGTGGCGGCCATCCGAGTGTGTCTGCGTCTGTCGTCGTGTCCCCCTCCCACCTCAGAACCCCGTCCTGACCTACTCGGCCTCCCGCCGTGTTCTCACTCTTCGGATGCCCTCGCGCATCCGTCTATTGCTCACAGAATTCTTGGAAGTCCTCCTCTTCGTCATACAACCGTTGACGAGTATCTCAGACACATACGCTAATCCCTCCACCTTCCAAGCACAGATCGAGAGACACGCTGCCCAAGCTGCGCATCTCCGATCCGTTTTTGACCCGGAGCTCATCCACCAGGAACTTCAACACAATCTTTTCGATCCCTCCGGGCTCTTCATCGTCATCGGTCAAACTCTGAAGAGCCATTGTGCACCGATGCGCGATCGTGCCGTCGATGCCATGGTCGAGGTTGCAAAGGCCTGTGCACCTGGAGGCGCAGGCAGTAAAGCGGACGCCGTCAAAGCAGTGCGAATGTGTCTCGACATTCTGGAGCTCATGAAACTTGTTGGTGTCTCTGATAAATTGTTTTATTTCGCATGCTAACGTATAGATTAGGACATTGCCAACCATCAATTACAAACCCTACGCCCTTTTCTCATCGATAGTTCGGGTCAATATGAGCTCAAGGCCTTCAAAAGCCGCAAAGGATTGAGTTCATCCCTTGATGTCACACGGGAATGGATCAAATCATCCCACCGCCAGCTGGTCGCATCACCTATTTTCGTTCACTCTTCCTTCCCATCTGGGTCTCTCCATTATGGTAGCCTTTCGCACACGCAGAAGACATACGTCAGCGTGCTCAAGGGGTTGACCGACCTCGTTTTCAACCCACCTTCCCCCGCATCATCAACTCCGCAGAACTTGTCGTCCACAGCCATCCAAACCATGTGCCCGTTGCCCTTGTACCCCGAAACGACCTATCTTGACAGTGCACGCTTATTGGTTCTGGCGTCGGATGCTGCCGACACGGTTGCCATGTATATGTTCTTGCTGCTGTACCGTCAACTCGTGTTCTCGGATACCGGCGACCTACCTGGCGTTCCGCGAGATCCATCACGCGTGAGCGATGCTGAGTTGCTCAAACTCAAAAAGGAGATAAGAGATATTTCATCATCGCATCTCGGGCAGTGCTTCAAATATGGGAACGTGGAACAATCCTCTATTTCCGATACCGACCGCGAGAAATGGAGCAAGACCAAACAGGACATCGTGCTTCAGGTTGCGCTCCGAGCCAAGGAGGCGCAACTGGGTTCTTCCAGTCGCACACCAGACGGCCATACACCCCATTTCCGCGCCCCTGATGAACGTGTACTGAAGCTTGCCGAACGTTGGTCTGAAACACATGTTCGGCCGAACTCGGCACTCAGCACAATGCTCAAGAACAGAATTCGCGACGCAGTATTCAGCCAAGTCGTTGCTGTTGCCTATCCACCTAGAGACTCGCTATCCGCCCACACCAAGACTGCCGAAAATGGTGCTTCCGCGCCTTCTAACCTGGCTTCAGGCATGGAGCCGCTTGCTGACGAGATCCGCTCGCTCGCTGAGCGACTTGCACGCTTGGCGCACATACATCTCGGCGTTTACCTGCCGCTGTACGAACAGGAGGACATTCTATCCGCCATTACGACCCCATCCGCCTAGTTCCCCGCTTATTTTTAGACGTCTACCTCTCACTCACTCCATTAGTATACCCATCATTGTTTCAATCTTGCCGGGCCATCATTCACGGGTGCATTCTGATCGAGAACTTGAAGTAGCAGTAACCAACAGAACCAATTACCATACGCAATTGCTAATAAAATCAATTCATGAGCCAAACCGTGTGATGGCAAGCTAGCAACTCGACACATCAGGCATCACCGCGTGAAACTACATGACCTTGCGTCGCTTCACTCCTCTCGAGTCGGTTGGTCCTACCGGACGTCTTCCCTCGCCAGTTGACCAATCCGCTCCTTCGCTCCGGGGAAACGGGCGCATTTTTTTCTCCTTTTGGCTGATCTTCTTTTGCTTCTTCTCCAGCGCCTTCTTCACTGCCTGTTTTCCGCCAGCCGATGCGATAGCATCAAGCCGAGCTTTGGTCAGGAGTTCCTTCTTTTCGGCTGTGGAATGTTCAGGACACGTAACGAATATGTGAATACCAGAGGAGGCTGAGACTGTATGGCGGGCTTACACCGCTTCATCCACCAATCGGCTTTTCCTTTCTTTCTCTTCTCTTGTTCTGCTTGCTTGACGGACTGGAGTGCCTTGAATTCTACGCGCTCCCGATTATCCTGGTTGACGGCGCTCTCCGCCTTTTTCATTGCGCGCTCAAGTCGCTGTACCTCTTCTTCACGCGCCGCCCTCAGATCCAAAGGAGAATTCACAAGAAGTTTGCGCGCGCGTTTTACATGTTCACGAAGGGTCGACAGTTCATCATTGTGCAAACCTGATAGGAAGTCGTATTGCTGTTTAAACTTGAAGGGATCGTAACGACCCGCCACGTGCATGAAACGTGGGTCTCTTGGTTTCTGACAGCACATGAAAATCTAGAGCAAAAAGTCGATCACCTGAAACACGTACTGGCAATTCGTCGTCAACTACTACCCTGCGGCGGGTCACCGGGCGTTTAGAGGTTACCTCAATTGGCCTGCGGAACAGATACGTATGACAGACGAGACAGGAACGAGCAGGGTGCATACGCATGCTTGTTTGTTCGTTTGGCTGGGCCATTCTTTGGTCTGGACGATGGATCTGGCTTTTCCGTGTCCTTACCTTTGACAGGGTGGCGAGACAAGTCGCCATCCTCCGATGCGCTGAAATCGCCTTCGGATTGTTCTAGTGAATCCGATTCGGTGTCGCTGAGTGTCTGTGCTTGGGCAAGCGAACGCTGAGCGCTGCGAAGTGCGCCAAGAGGTAGCGTAGAGAGATCTACGGCAGTACCGTCAGTTTTCTTAGACAGAGACGCGATATAGTGATGCTATCGTATACTGACCATCTTCGAGAGATTGCTTTAGTAAAGACGAGTCAGTGGAAGGGTAGAGCCAATATCACACGTGGTGTCTCACCAATCTCCGCGAGGGCCCCGCTTCACTTGCACTGTCGTCGACGTCGTCGTGCTCGAGCCCATTTGCAGAGGCGTCGTCTGTTTCTTCATTTAGCTCGAATTCCTCGTCATCGATCCACTGAGCAACCCGTGGAGTGTCGACATCTTCGGAGACTTCACCCTTGTCCGAGTCCGCGCTGCTGTCGTCGTCGTCGCCCTCTTCATGGTGAGTTTTTTGAGGATGTGGTTTGGTGGAATGCGCAAGTCCCGGTTCGGACAGGAAATCGATAGCTTTCGGCCGAACTCGTTTAGTGATCTGAGCCTTTGATTGACGAATGTTGTCGTGCTGGGGACGCGGTCGAGGAGCCATGCACTAATTAATCGACAGGGAACTCCGGAAAGATTGTTCAGGTTTGTTTATTCCGATGGGTTTAACAACCTCGTTCAAAAATTCCACAAAATCATGATTAAATGTATGTACACGACACCAAAAGAAATACGCCAACACAGTATTTTGCAGGGATCTACGCAGATGCAGACAAGGTCGCGCTCCGAGTCTGACAATGATACAAGATCATACTGTCACAGAGCGGAGTGTGTGACAGTGTGACATGGCGCGTTCACGCATAAATGACAACAAACATTGAACGCGACGCGTAAATTCGCGCGTTTAATTGCATTAATTATTTTGTATTTAGTCGCACTCTTGCGTTTATTGCGCTTTGACCACGACGACGACGCGGACGACACTTCTTGTTGTCCTTCTTCCTAGTCACCCCCTGTCGTCGTTGCTGCCTCATGTCTCTCCTTACACCCCCAGCTACTTCCCATCACCGCGACAGGGAAAACCGTCTTCCTGGGTCTCGTGTTGCTTGGGCACAACAGAATCAGTATTTTATCCTTTCCTATGTCCAAACGCTGTCTGCTTCTCACCTGCCTCGACCATGCGTAGAGCAACCAACCAAGTCCATCCTCAAGAAGCGTGACCATGCCCCTCTCTTGCCGTCAGAGGAAAGTCTGCGAGAACTCACTCCGGAACCCGAAGATCCTTTGGTTGATCTCACCTACATCTCCAGGCCAGTAGAGCAAATAATATCTCCAGAGTCTACCCTTCGCGACGTCATCGAGGCCTATTCTATTTTGCATGCTCGATTACGACTGTCGGTCGTGAATTCAACAGACGCGGACCCGTCTTGGCCGCTCTTCCAGCCCATTCGCAAGAACACACGCCTGTTCGCTGAAGCCGTCGTTCGTGACCTTGGCAAGGCATTCATCGAACCCAAATGTGATCCGGCGCCAGAGGATGATATTCCCATGGATTGTGACAAGGAGTACGAAGACGAAGAGACACTTTCTCTGTTACCTTCCCCGAAAGCCAGTCCCAAGAAAAAGAAGCAGGGCATGTCGGCTTCCCAAATTAAGTTTGCACGAGATTTATGTACGACAACTCATGCTGCTCTACGACTCCTTGGTGCCATATTCTCCTTGGCGCCTCTTTATCAAATATTCGATGGTACGTTTTGGCATTATTCATTTTCTGTAACCCACTCAAGTATACGTAGATGCTCAGTTACGCGACATGCTCACACATGTGCTAGCCATCCCTATGGCCGACGAGTTACCCACTCCAAATGCACGGAAGACGTGCGCGTTGTCAATCTGGCTACTACAAGTCCAGCGACTCCCTGAAGCTGTATTGCTCCCTGCCCGTGACCGAATTGCGTTTGCTCTGCGACGTGGCATGGAAGGTGAACTTGGGAAAGAAGGGAAGAAGGGCTCCGCATGTGATGGTCTCAAGGTACGCATACTTTACTAAACGAGTTCCTTCGGCTGACTTGTCGTGACAGGCGGTACATGATTTGTCTCTCCATCAACCAACTACCTTCATTCCAGCCTTTGTTGAACTCTTACCATCGATACTAGCAAACCTGCTGGCGCCGACATTGGGCTTGCGAACTCAGGCTTGCCATGCGCTCGGAGGATTCGTGCTGGGTTGCGTCAGCCTCCCATGCTCATCTATTCACGTTCGCATATCAAACATTGTTTCTGCCTTCTTGACTACTCCCGTTACTTGTTCTCGTCGGAGTCCTGCAAAATCTACAGGGGAACCCACTATCATTCGAACCCTACGAACGACTCTCAATACTGTTGATCCCCAACATGTCGCACAAGGCCCCGTATGGGCTTTGAGTGTCCTTGCATCTCTCATCGTGCTGCTCGGTCCACGAGTTTGCACAGATGCTCGACTTACTCGCATCGTATCCGCACTTCTCTCTCTCGCCATGCGCAACAAGAAGAGCTCTGTTCGTGCACTTGCTACTCTTTTGTGGAGGTGCGTTGCTTGGGTATACCTTCGACCGTCTTCGGTACACTATTCCGAGGACGATGAAAGACGCGAGGAGGTTGATGGGGAGCAAGATATTCAACTGGCCCGGGAAAGCTTTTGGAAGTTGGTCAAATCCGTAGTCGATATGGGGGCAGGTGTTTCAACTATCGCGGCGCTCCTTGGAGACGACTGGGATGATGAAGATCGGCTAAGGAGGGCTCTACGGCTCGTCAAGGTCATGCTAAATAAAGGTGGCCAAACCACCCTTGATGCCATAGACATTGCAAAAATTCTCGTCGGCTGTGAAAACAGTGGAAAAGATTGGTCCTCAAATAACTTGCTACCTCATTCCTTGTTTTCCTCGAATCCTGGATTGCTTAGTGCCGACTACAAAACGCTCTCCACTACCGTGAAACCGATTTTCGATGAATGTCCGCAATTAGACGACATTCGACCTTTGACTCGTGATCAACTGTCTAGGGATTGGATATTCAACGAATTGATGGAGATATGGAGAGCCTCTCTGGGTTGTTTGGAGATACCTAGTAACCGTTCCTTACCGGTAAGGTTACATTATTTTGTGTGGTCTGTAGCTCACGAATGGGACCAGTCCGAGACACTCACAACCTGGAGTGGTCTGCTGAAAGCCAATGTCGCTGCCCTTCTCGGTTGGTAACTGCTCACTGATAATACCTGGTCACCTTACTCATCTTGTGGTATTCAGATATCGACGATCATGACGGTGTCATCGAACTTGCCTCCAAAGCTGCCAGCATTCTTGCAGAGACTCTTGGCGATGCACAACTAGATCTCACCTTGGTGGTTTGTCCAGCTTCAACAAATGGTTCACCCTCAAAGGGAACGGGAAGCATACCAGTGCGATCGAACTCTGCGATGAAACTCGGTGCTGTCAGAGAACTCTGGTCAAGCATGCGAACCATCTTTCCAAACAACCTGCTTCACGCGGGTGGCGCAAAGCTACTCGAGTGCCTCCTGGAGGATGAATCCGATCTTGTCTGGGAGACCGACGCTTCTGATACTGCAAGGGAGGAATGGGCTAAGTTGTGCTCTGAGACCCTGGTCGTCTGTGACGCCGGGGAGCTGGAGAAGTTCTGGACGAAGCGGTTGCAATCTTACGCTACCACGACATACGAACCCGGAGTGCGGAGCTTAGTATGGGGTTGCTTCGTGGAGACGTGGACTGCGGACCGCGAGGCATCATGGGAGGGTGCTATCATTCTCCTTGGTGTACCATTTGAGTGAGTTATCTGGTCATGTCATCTGTTGCACCGTTTAACGACGATCAACAGTAACCGTAGTGCTTGGGAGCTCAGCAACGATGAGTTCAGCATATGGGATGGGTTCCTCAGACATGCTATGAACAAGGCGAACGATAACGGGGTGGACGCCATGGCGATATTGGATCATGTTGCCAGCCTGGTAGCGCGATCCTCTTGTCCAGCCTTCGCGTCTTCAACTCGCGTCGCTGACCTCCTCTTATCACATTGCGAAATGGACGACATAAGAGACCTTCCCGCCAACATTTTCGAACTTGTCAACGACACACTACTTTCGACATATCCTCCGGAGCCGCGCAATCTGAAGCCATCCATGTGGCTCATCACATCCCTCACGCGATCGATCGACACGTGCCCTGCGGGCTTGCGTTTAAGCTTATTGGAAGCCATCCAAGACGGTGTTAGTTCTTGGCTATCAGACCAGTATCGTGTTTTTACGCGGGACGAATATGTGCTGGATGTGCTGCCTCTGTACCAAACTGCCTTGTTGGGTATTCAAGAACTTCCCCGTTCATTCAAGGTTCTCGAGGCCCTCTCACCTCTCCTCCAGTCTGTCTTTATCGGCCGAGAGGACAAACTCAGGATCGCTAGGGATGCATTCACCGGATTCTGGACTTCGACCTTTGCAGAAGTGGAAGAACCAGAAGGCGGTTGGCCTGAGGATCTTCGAATATGCCTCCTGCCTGCCGAGGAGGATCTCGCGAAGGCCGACACAGAGCCCTCTAGTGACCCCGAAGAAATCGAAGATGATACCGTGCGTACACCTTCGTCTGAAGATTGTGAGAGCGAGGACCATTCTCCTTCCCCACCTTCGTCGCCCCTTAGGTCGCGATCAGGCTCGTCGTGCAGCATACGAACCGTGCTGGCTTCAGAGGACAGGGGAATATTATCACCGTTTATTGGCCGTCTGGGACCTGCACTGTTCAGTCCACTCATGGGTCCTGAACTATCATCGGCTACTCTGGTTGGAAGTCCCTGTTCATCTACCACCAATGTCACCACGGAACCTTCCACTCCTGTCACTGCTTCGCGATCTTCCCGTGTTACGCCCCCACCTCGTCCACATAAGCCGATAAGCACTCCGGAGTCCTTCCAGTCCCTGTTGCTCAAACCACCCGCCGGGACCCTCCCTGTTCACCCCACAACACCGAAAACGCCCCGCTCGGTATGCAAAGTTCGTCCAAACCTTTCCCCGGGCAAAGGACGCGATTTTTGGGACAAGGAAAATGCTTCCCCTCTCCCTATCCTACCTGCCACGGAAGGAATATACTCTACACCAAGCAAGATCAAACCTTCGTCTATTCTCGGTAAACGTCAAATGCATGACGAACCACCTCGAGAAAGTCCAATTAAAAAGGGACGAACGTCGTTTATTCGTTCCTCCATTGAGTTCCCTTCGGCCGGCGACAGCGACCTGGAAGATGAACTGACGGTAGAGGCTGTACTCTTTTCACCTGCAAGAAAGACCCAAGTGCACTATGAACAACCCATGGCTTCAAGCGAGACCTCTCAGGGTAGCACGGTCTCCCGAAAGCGAAAACGCCAGCGAATTGTTATGGAAGCTGTTGTTGTTCCGTCACTGGCAGATATTCAGCATTCGGAACGTGCCATGCGCAGGAGGGCTAGTACCGAGTGTGTCGGTATCGCCCGGACATGTGGTCTCCGCCGCTCGTCGTCAATGCCAAAGCTTCGTGATTCCGATGGTGATGAATCGGTGCAATTGCGGAGGAAACGACTGAAGCGTTGGGATGGCGTCAACACAAGTCCATCTACCTCGTTGACCATCTTAGAAGAAACGGTGATTGCAGGAAGTGGTAAGTAACGACTATTTGGAATCATGCGCTCTGGTCTCAAGCATCACTTGCAGATGATTCAATAATGCTCCCGGACACTCAGGGCAGAAAACTTGACTCGGAAGGTTCAGACGATGATCCTCATCTGGGACAAGTGTCACCTCGCCACCTGGCTTCCCCCGCTCCACGACGATATATGGATGACACGCCAAGCGATGATGCACCGTCATCTAGCCCATCGAGAGACCTGGTCGCCCGACGTCAGCAACGTTTCGGGCATCTCAACGTACAAGCAGTTTATAAATAATACTACATATTTTCATCTCTTCGCTCTAGCATCTACTCCATTGGACAACGGCATTGCTACATTTGTACTATTTCCTTGCATACGAGCTGTGTTCATACTCATCATTCACCAATACAAGATTGACTCGACTGTAGTTACACGAATTGCCAGATAAACAAGTTGGCGATGACATTGCGTGCTAATTTCCCTTCGTTGACAACCTCAAGATCCCAGCATTGAGTTTTTTTCCGAGATGACAGATACTAGCAGTCAAAGTTAGGGAAAAACCCCAATCTGAACTTGGTGCCTTGCCACTGAGTCCTGTATCCCAACGGGCCCACGTAATTCCAGCATTTGATTCAATTATTCTACAGGTCATATCATAAACATGTACTCGGGAAATGGATCGGGCGCGATGTATCATCAATGAAAAACCAAATGTCACCCGGGATCCGAGTCGCCCATTTTCTTGCCCATTTGTTCTGTCAATACCGCGCCAATTTTGTGGACCAGCCTTGTTGCCTGGAGGAGTTCAGACATGGGTATCTGAGACGCGCCGTTCGCGACAGAGGAATAAACGCCCCGCAGCGCTTCCAACCTCGTCGACATCGTCTTGACTCTTCGCAAGGACGGACGAGTGATAGCTGACGAAGAGCTCCCGCCTTGCGATATCGCCTTTGGCGAACTCGATCCAGGGAGATCATACGACTTGTCGTCGGGTTCTAAATATATGGCCAAGCTGAGCGAGGTGACTGGCACGATCGTATTCTGACGTACCCCGTGTTGCAAAAGTCGGACTCGTCCATGGTGGAGAGATATGTGAAACGTTTAACAGAGATTGATCAATGTCGGCTTCTGTGTGTAACAGACAAGATGAATAAATGTCCGATTCTATGCGGAGTGTACTCACCCGACGCTGTCACATCGACCCGAAAGTTTTCCCAGTCGAGATCATCGTCGGACCCAATAGACGAGGGTAAGGGGGACAGCGACGACCTGCTCTTTCTTTGTGCGTCGCGTGCTGAGGGTGACTGGGGTATAGATACGGGGCGCTGTCCAGCACTGAACATATTCCTAGTTGTATCCACTCCGTGCGCCGTTTTCCTGCCCAGGACCTCACGAAGCGTAGGCACATGTACACCATCGAATAGCTTTCTTTTCTTCAGCGGCACAGAATGCATACGTGGGATACCAACGGGCGTCACGTCGCGACTGGCAGGCTCCGATGCGAGTTTGCGCATAGAACGAAGCGTGTCCCGCGAGGTTCGACTCCGCTTCTGGGGTGTATCCTCTGACGACATGCGTCATCGTTTGGTCTCGCCCAGTTATTCAAATATAATTACCGCTGTCTGCAAGCCTCCGTTTCTGGCTAGGCGTGTGTGAGGTGACTGGCTCATCTTTCTCGGGGGAGAGAAAATTCGGCATCGCACCGCGAGAAGGGATGATTGGCGACAAAAGTAGTCGGGGATTGCTCGTCGATCGCTCCGAAACATTCAGAGAGGGCGTGTCCATTTGGCTAGAATACTCCTGGAGTTGACGCAAGGCTATCGGTTGAAGCGTATCATCTTCGGGAGAGGGGATGAGAAAGGAAGTATCGTCTTGACCCATAAGCACCTGCTGTTGTCTGCGCATTCCGACTTCCACACCGGATACTTCTGCACAAACTTCAGCGTCCATCGACGTTGACGGTGGGCCAGCCTGGGGACAAGATTCGCCAGAATATTGATATTGATGACTGGTAAAAAAATAAACTTCAGAGCCATTGCTCTTCAAACGAAAACCATTGGTATTTGCGGGGAGACTTGCAAAGGAATCACCTCACGATATTCTGCGACTGCGATTCAGTGGTCGAAGA
>JBBPLP010000131.1:0-47262 GCA_038089875.1 Fistulinella prunicolor
ACGGAAATTGTCCGCCCGCCCGCCACCCCCGACCCTTCTCGGCTGACGTTGTCTGGGTCGTCGTCGTGTACATCGTCGTTTGTCTCCTTTGACGACATTCGCTCGTCGAGTTGGTCGTTAGAGGGGCAGGCGAACGAGGGGGAGACGAACGAGGGAGTCGAGTCGGGTTCACAACCGTTTGCTTGCCTCGATAATATCATCCTCTCAGGTCCGACTCAGGACTTGGCAGCAGCTCATCCTCCGACACACGATCAAAGCCGGAACCAGAGTCAGAGCCAACAAGCACCGCAACACGAGAGGAACCTCTCAATTACCAAACTCGTGGACGATCTCCCAGAAATGGTGGGTGAGAACATGGAGAATGGCAACGATGTTCGACAATCGAAACGCCGAAGAATTGTTCGAGAGGATTCGGGAATGAAGGCGGGCGAGAAGGATGGTGTTACTGGGGGCATGTCTTCCACCGGACTCACCTATATACCTGTTGCTCCATCTGTGCCGAGCAGGGGCGATAAGGCTGCGTCTCAACTCGTGACATCGTCAGCGCCTGGAGCGAGGGGGGTTTCGGGGGTATTCCCGAAGGTGCAAACCGTAACTGCAGCCGCCACCATATCGTTTCCGGTGAGAAAGCGCATCGAAGACCGATCCAATCTTGTTGGGAAAACGGCTTCGCTTGGTGGTCCTGGAAGTGGTGTGACTCCTCGAACGACCGTCGGAAAGAGACTTGTCCCGGGAGCGGAAAGTATCTCGGCCCACACGAACACAAGCACCGTCGCATCCAATGTGAGCACGGATATAAGTGGTGCACTTGTAAGCCCACGGATAGTCGCACGGCGCGCCCAGCGTGCCGAGAGGGAACGGATCACGGAGAAGTTGCGGCGTGCGCGACCAGATCTCGCCGTACTCGCACAAGCGTCATCCGGGCAAAGGAATGGCAGTCGGATCCTCGAACCGGTGGCAACGGAAGATGCCAATATGGATTTGGAAAAGAGCCGTCAGCTGGCGGAGAGGGTGAGGGAGGCGGTCAAAAGGGGTGAACACGTTGGCGAGGTATTGCCACGATTGAACTGTTTGGAACAGTGGTATGCAGAGCGGACGAGGTGAATGCGTTCGTAGAGCCTTTGAGCGAGTGTTTTGTGGGGTCATCAGACTGGGGAACGTTATTTATATTGTCTCTATCATGCAATGAATGCGCTTTATTACTGAGTTGGGCACTTCTCACGATGACTCATTCATTTACTGCGCCTCCAATGGACTGCGGAACAGAGCCATGTCGTCCGGTGAGCCAAAGCCCATCATATTCTATGATATATCATCCATCACCCCAGGCCGCCCCTGGTCTCCGAATACCCTGAAGACGAGGTACGTCCTACTCATCATCGTTCAAACCTAAACTTATTCCCGTTTCGCCACCTCTTCAGGTACTGTCTCGGATATAAACAATTACCATTCACGACCGTCTGGGTTGAACTTCCCGACATTGCGGGGCTGCTCCAGTCCAAGGGCATTACCGACCCGCCTTATACCTTGCCTGCGATCGAGGATCCCAACACGGGCGCGTTCATCATGGACTCAGTTGCGATCGCGACGTACTTGGACGAGACGTACCCCGAGACACCAAAGGTGTTGAATCCTGCGGCGCGCGCGGCATTGGAAAGGTTCGGGGATACGTTATCATTTGGGTCAGGGCGACTAGGGAACGCAGTTCAAGGTGCAGGCCAGGGCGCACCTGCCTCTTTCCCCGTGGCTGCTCGTTCTGGCGACAACGGCAAACGCGACGGTGCCCGCGATCATCTTGCGCCGCGCCTCGTGTTCCTCATCCTGGCCAACGAACGTCTCAACCCAGTCAGTAAGACCTACTACCACCAGACGCGCAGTACGCGCATCGGAGAGCCATGGTTGACGCTGGCCAGTGCTTGCGCTGCAAGTCCCGAGGACCGCACGGAACGTGTGCAGCAGGGCATCGAGGCGATCGGTGTGGTGTGGCGCAAAATCGCAATGACGCTGTACGGTAGCGGCAACTCTGGTTCAGAGCAGGGGACGGACTTGGGTTTGGCGGGACCGGATGTTGGGCGCACGTTTGCGTTTGGGGAAGAACCCTGCTTTCTCGATTTTGCAGTTGCGGGGAGGGTCAAGTTCGTGTTGGATACGCTTACGCCGTCTGAAGCAACCGCGGTGACGAGCCTAGATGGTGGAAGGTTGGAAAGGTTGGTGGAAGACCTCGAGAGATATTTGTAACGAGCGTTGGATATATCCTTCAATAGTATGGTTGATTATGAGAATGTACTTGTTTGTGGTCTCATTGATGGCGACGACTACAAGTTTTGACATGTTCTTGAAACGACCTGCAATGTATTTCCCCATAAAAAGTGCAGTCAGCACAGTCTACCACAATTGGACGCGCTACAGTTGATAGAATGTAGTACGATAGTTTGACACGGTTTTCCCTGGGATTAAAATAGGCTTGAAAATGGGCTTCAACTACCGCTTCTTCCCCCTCGCCTTGACGCTTTTCGACTTCTTGGCATCCACCTTGGTGGGCAACGGCCCCTCGACGACCTCAACGTCATCTTCCGCATTTGCCTTTCGCTTGTGCCCAGCGCCAGACCTCATCGTCGTTCTCCCTTCGTCCATCCCATCACTCGCCGTAGCCGTCGACAGCTTACTTGTCGAACCTGGACTCTGCCGCACCGATGACGCAGGCGACCCACGTCGTGACCCTGGGCCCATCGAGCCAGTGCGCGTCTGCGGCGGGAAAACAGGCAACATGCCTGGCTCATCCTGCCCATCACCCTTATCCGTCGACGACGCATCACCGTCTGCATGTCCGTCACGGTACGCCTCTAGCCGCGTCTCGCGCCAATCGCGTCGGTAAATGCTCTCGGCCGATAACCCGTCCTCAAATGACCGTACGTCGCCCTCGAGGCGCATGTTGTGATCGTCATCCGTGCCGTGGCCCTCTTTCTGGAGAGCGTCGCGGATGAGATCGGGGCGGAGGATGTGCTCTCCCGTGCGAGACGCTTCAAAGATGTCCAAGGAGAGCGAGGACGCGTTCTTGAACGGCCCTTCTTGCCATCGGTGCACGTCTTCTCCTGCCCCTGGCTCGCCCACGTTTTCAATCCATTCCCAAGGTCGGTTTTGAACGGGCGCGCCGTACACCAGGTGACCAGATGGATCACGGTGGGCGTGTACGAGATTGGCGACGACTCCGTTGGGAGGGAGATGTGGGAGCAGCGTACATAGTTGTCGATAGTAGTCATAAGGGAGGTCGGTCCGGAGTTCGTGTTCGGAAACGCTCGGATAGTATTTGAAGGGGTCAAACGTGGTCGATTTGGATTGGGAGTGGAGTTCTATGGTCACCTGTCAGAGCACGTACAGGACAAAAAATTAATGACACTATACCGTCAATCACAAAGTATAACGTATCAACGAGCAATGGATATGCCACTGAGTCGAGGTCAGATAATCCGGATGCGTGTATCTATCCCATGGTCTTCTCAGCATCTTCATGTAGACTATGACGCGTGCACCTACCAGGGCCAACCGGAAAAGTATGGACGATAGCATCTCGTACTGTTCCTGAACAGTGGTTGTCCAGGTTCCCCCGAAACCCAGTTTGAATTGTAGTAGACGCGCAAGAAAGAGAAGGCTCTGTGTCAACCGCTTCGATTCTTCGGCAGTCGTCACAGAAAACATTGACTCGATTGCAGAGAAGGTCTCGCATATACCCTTTCCCAATCGTCCTTGACAGTTGACACTCAATTGAAAGACGGATCCCTTTGTGCGGAAGGGTTCCATGACATGCGATAGGAGACGTAGGATCTCTCCGGCACGATCGACACGTTCCGCAAGGTTTCCGAGCGATAATGGGGCCGATGGACGAGCGAGAATGTCGATGAGGCTCTCCATGCCGTTGTTCACGAACTGCAACAATAATTGGTAAGTAGGTGATGCAGGTCAAGCTCGGAAGAACAAAGAAACCTTCTCAGCCACGGCACTATCGATCTCCTTCACTATCTCGGCGATGAAACACGCTTCCTCAGACGCGATAGAGTGATGGAAAAGGACCGAAGTCATCCTATCCAAGGATGCGCTAGCGGCCAGCTTCGTCGAATCGTTTGCCATGGCTCGACCCAACTGTCGTAGTCCGAACTGAAGTTGAACGGCGGTGGCAGCAAGACGCCAGGGACTGAGCACGGATGAAATCCCGCTATTTAGAAAGGCGTTCACGTCTGTGCCTGCAAGTTGGGTTCAAATCAAAGGGAACACGAACAACAACGCCCAATACTTACCTTCGCTCGAATCGCTTAGAATCACCTTGAGTCCATTCACGAGTGGCTCGAAGAGTGTCTCGTCGATAGATCCGGACTGGATAGGATCCTCGAAAGCTTTCCGTATTACGTCCAAGTCACGGTATGCGGCAAACCGAAACTGTTGACTCTCGCAAGTTCTCACCCTGAGTTCATTAGCCGTGATGCGGAGGTGTTGCGGGACGAACAGGTTGTGCTCGATAGACACGAGCGTAGGCATCTCCGCGGCGAGGGAGCTGAAGTGAAGCTCGCCAAACACGTCTTGCCGGCGGGTATAAAACCGGTGGACGTCTAAAAGAGTATTCGGGAGCGTAGCTGATATCTGAGGCTCCGTTCTCAGAATCAAACAATCGAATAAAGCGTTCGCTGACTGGATGTATGTCGTCAATGATTGGGCTTGTTCGGAAGTGACAGTGGCTAGCTGAGTCCATGCAGGGTAGACAAGGCCTCGAAGGATAGTCGTGGACGGGAGTGCTCCGTGGACGCACAAAAAAAGTAGTACCACTGCGCATACATCCCACGCGTCGATAGTGAGCGCCAATATTTCGCTTTTGCCCGTACCAAGGAACCAGAGTAGGACTTGTTCGTCGATTCCTGCAGGAAGATGCTGGTCGACGTCCAAAAGGAACTGGGCATACTTCACCGCAATTATGTGCCGCTTGACAATATCATCTGTCATAAGCGGTACTTGACGCAATGAGGCCACAGTATTATCCCAAACCTTCCAACCCCAATCCAACGAGGTTCGGTACTTGTACCATAAACTATTCGCGAGGATTGAAGGAGCATCCGGTTTGGAGTCATCTGCAAGTAATAAGATCTCTGGTAAAACCAGAGGGACGATCCCACTCGTGGCAGTTTCCGGAGCGAGGGCCTGGTGAGGGTCAGAACTTAATCAGGCGATCCAACATACTAACTTACGTGACTAAAGGAAGATATATCTGCGCCCACGAGAGCCCTTGCAGATTCGTCTAGGTGGCGACCTCCGTCCATCTCGACGAGAATCGCCAATAGTGATCTTACTCGCATCCCTCGGTTCCTCCAGACTAAATGAGCGGAATAAAGGGCGCTTGTGATGCCATTTGTAGCATTCATTGAAGTCCAGACGGTCGCAAAGCGATGGAATACTTCACCGACCGCCGTCACGACGCCGGCGTGCGACGTTTGGGATAATACCGCAAGGCTCAGCTGAAGGAAAGAAAACTTGGTCAATGTTCGACAACTGATTGCTGGATGACATTTACCTCAAGAAGCGAACCGTAACAATTGGTGCAACATAGTAATTCCACCACCACGCTATATGTTTGAAGGACGACTACCTCGTCAAATATGTCGGGTCTGAAAACGTCAAAAGGGAGCATGATAAGAGTCACAGAGGCAACTTACGAGCTAGCAAACTTCTTGTAGTTTGGCAAAAGCCATTCCTTAAACATCTTGACTTGCTCATAACGTGGAGCATGAATAGTCGTGTGACAATCGCCGTGCAATTCCGACAAAGAAGTGAATGGATAAGGCGAGGTCCCTAAATCGGTCACGTCGGTGAGCACAAATCCACGGCTCCAATGGCAGATTGGGAGATAACACACCTCTGAATACAAGTGGCAGAACAGCCCTAATCTCGCGCCTCATTTCTTTCTCACAGACGTCTTCAGGCGTTTCCCGTGCACGAGCGCCGTATAGAATCAGCTTGCGTTGGTGTGACAATGATGATACGACGTTATGGAGCGGTATCCAACGCAGGAACTCGCGATGTTTCGAAGCTGAGTCGGCTGGCTATTGCAGTCAGTCAAAACAACCACACGATTACTGTTGATGACTTACCTCGGAACATGCAAGGCCCGGTTCACTGCGTGCAACAAGTCTTTGGATATAAGCTGCGTAGTCAAACAGGCAATCCTTGACAAGCTTTCCAAAAAGAGCCGAGACAGATCTAAGGTTAACGCGGTCTGCCGCCACCTCATTTGTGTCGAGCCAATCAAACAAGTAATTATGCAGAGTTGCACATGAAAGTTCGCGGCGGGCTGTCCGTTCGCAGTATTGGTTAAGAAGAGTGATAGCAACGAATGGACGATGTGGTCCAAATTGGAGGGGAGTTACAGCCCAGGTTAGAAGGGTATCGAGCTTTTCGGTGAAAACTGATGACCAGGAGTCACCTGTACGCGACGGGAAGAAGCTTATTTTTGATATGTCAGTCGCACAAGATATCGAGTTGAGTTTCTGCAACGGAGAATGTAACTAACTAGACCAAGAATACGTTACGAGGCATACCTGGATATCCACGACCATCGATCCAAGGCGTTCCAGAGCACGGGGAGGAAGATTGCGAAATAACATTGCATCGTTCCTTCTTTGCACGTCTAAGACATTTTCATGAAGCAGCCGCTGAATCCCACGATGTCGCTGATCTCCAGACAATGGATGGTCAACAATCACGTCAGATAAAACCGAGACCAATAGCGACGAGTGGCTGGCCCAAGCGTTGGGGCTAACGAAAACATCCGCGAGAGTAAGGCAAATACGCTGGACGGATAAGCACGTAACAAAACTAAGCAATGTGAAGCTCACTTGTAAGAGGGTAACTAACAATCCATCCAGCTTTACAAGCTGTCCTTGTGCTGATGACCGAATCTGCCAAAGGAGATCAGATTAAACTCGTACGAAGCAACAACGAAACAATTAACCTCTGAGAGTTTGGCAACGCACGCGTCAGCAAATGGTTTAGTAAGCGCGCGGCTAGAAAGCATCCCGTCCAGGTACTCGTCCGCAAGATGTGCTACGAAGCCTGCTTGTGCAAGATTGCATGATACCATTTGCTGGACTAACCACATGAGAAATGTGCGGCTATCAACGAGTCCGTCTGCATAAAAGGGACGAAGAAGTCGAAGGCTGTTGAATATGGATCAACACATGAACAGGGCTTTGTTCAAAAACGAACCAATAGGAAAAACGGGAAACCCATCTCTCACGGGATTCCGGATCCGACAACACGCCCTTGAACGATTGTTTAATGTTCAGGCCCAGACGAGGAGCACTTGGGAGCGCAATTTCGGCGAGTTGTTTCTTGAGGTAACTCGTCACCACATTCGTCCAATCAATACTATACTGCATGGGATTATAGTTTGGCTTGTTCCTCAGACCCACCTATGACAAGAGATCAAATTCGCTGAAGTACCGGGTATTGTCCCAACGTACTGTCTCGTTTGCACCAAGAACTCGCACGAACCATACAGCACGGGGGATAGCTACGTTGTTTGACTGCAACAAATCCAGGAGGTCATGCCCCTTGGCCCCGTGCGGTACATTCTTTCCAAACTTGTGTAACGGGACATCCTCTTTTGCGAGATCTGCAAACCAGGCTTGACGTTTCGCATCGTTGAGAGTCACACGAGGGGGCATCTTGAAGGTCCAAGGACTATCTACGTCGTAAGCGGAATGGCGCGTAGGACGCAGCGAAGCGAACTCACGGGATAGCACGGGTATTCTCTACACGGCGAGCGAGTATCTCACTCATGATATTCTCTAATTGCGTAAGTGCAACATGATCGAAGATGTGATCTTGCTCAATATTCGACTGGGTGCACAAAGCCTCTGAGGCACCAGACGTCTCTGACTGCCAGAAGTGAGGAAAGTTCTTAAAGAAACGTCCTAAAACATACATGAACATATTGGGTGAGTGAAAACCCGCTTCTGACGTTAGCTTCGGACAAAACATCTTCGTCCTGCCCAGGATAAGGAGGGTGGAAACCAAGATATCCTGCAAAACCTCTCCATGAGATCGAGTACGTTTTGATGTGTGGGCAACTTGCCAACGTCAGCTGACAGGTGGGATGGAGGTACCCATGGTGGTGGACGTGAGTTGTGGATGGGAAGCGGGTTTTCGTGTTTCGTGTTATTCTTCGTCATGAAGCAAATCTTAAGAGTGTCACTTGGGCTTGAGTGGGCGGTCGAAGTTTTATTCGTACTTGTCGGAGGTAGGCATAACGGTATGTCTACAGCATGGTTGGCTTCGAACACCAGCAACGGCGATTCTGCTATGCTAGTTGACCCTAACCCTGAAAACAGAAAAGGTGCTTTACATAACGGGGGTACCATCGCACAAAACTAGAACCTCGACCGACGATCGTCCTTTTTGACAGCTGGCAACATGACCTCTATGCATCGGACAGCCGATGCGCTCTTCAAGCCTCAAGCCCATCAATATCAAACGACCGCATAGCCCTTTGGTACCACGTTGCTCATTGCCCTTGGCCTTCGTACATGCTTCCCATGTCCTTGGCTCCAACAAGAGTCCTAGTATGCTCAGCGTGCCTCCACCATCGGGGATTCCGCTTATAGCCACTTGAGGGGGAGGATGGGTTATGCCGCAGGTATGTATACTCACGAATCAAACGGTTCACGGTTTCTTCCGTCACTGCCAGCCTGATTCACAGTGTACTTGCTATCGAATCAGGTCACGGACGGGCCATTCATGCCAATGATGTACATCTTCCTCACTTGGTTGTGCTTCAGGTATGCTTATGCTTGCTCGCGGCACTGGATCCGCCTACTCATTTTCATGAACAAAAATGTTGAAGGAACGCTCTGAGATAACAGATGACGCTTTGATTACATCGTTGAATTTATTTGGATGAATTGTACCTCCAAGTGAGCCTCGAAGTTGCTCATCACCACGTCGCGATTGCAACCGGAATGTGAACGTATAAAAATCTATATATCATTTACTTTGACTCAAGCTACTTTGGTTCCTTGACGTACGTCCACTTTGGCCTGTCTTCTGAAATCTCATCTCATTGAAAACCGTCTCACTCCCACGAAGGATATCGATGAGAGTAATACTGTAAGGCAAAGAAAGATGAGACACCATCCAACGTTAAAATACACAGAACATTCTCAGGTTTCCCCTGGCCATGACAATGGGATCGCGACCGGAATCCGCCAAAGAGCACTAGGAACAACATTACACTGACCGGTATATATTCCGACGTACCTGGTGAGCCGTAGGGAAACCAGCTCATTTCGCCGAACATCTGTATACACATTGACAGGTTGTCAATCCCGAGAAACTTGGAGGTCTTAACTAACCCATTCCCAAAGGATTGGTGCGTTCCATCACGCGACACAACATGAACCATATAAAAGTAACGAGGTCTGCCAGGACATGGTTCTATTTATCCGCTGTGTATTCAATCGGGAGAAAATAATGAGAAAGGTTTTTCGCTTTTGGTCACGACGCGTTTACCCTTGGGCCAAGCGTCCTGAAATAAATCATTCAACGCGAAGGTTTGCCCAGTTATGAAATTTGTTGGTACAGTCCTAAATATTGCTAACCACGTTGTGTCTGGAATGATATACAGCGTTCCAGCCATACGTAGCCACTAAAACGTGTTCCCTTGCTATAAAAGATCGATCCCGAACCCAGAACCACAGGCCCTTCTACACTCTCGATCCTCTGTGAGTCCCAACGCTACTACCTCCCATCGTCGAACTGATTGTTGTTTAGGTATTCACGACGATGACCGATTCAGTATACGCTGCCGCACCTTTCGATCACGCAAAGGCAGACATCATTTTACGTTCTTCCGATAACGTCGACTTTCGTGTCTTCAAGCTCTTCCTCTCCCTCGCATCCCCATTCTTCGAAACCCTCTTCGAGATCCCTCAGCCCGCAGCTTCCAACCAGGATCAGGAGGTCAAGGATGGCCTTGTTGTTGTTCCCGTAACGGAGAACGGCAAGACCCTCGATTTCCTTCTTCGCTTCTGCTATCCATGCACCTTGGCGGACGACCCTGAACTAGAGGTTCTGAATGATGCCGTGGACGTCTTTGAAGCAGCCAGGAAGTACTCGCTTGATGCTATCGAGAAGAAAGCTCGCCAGGCGATCGCAAACCCTAAAATTCTCGAGGCAGAACCGCTCCGATGTTTTGTGATCGCGCGTCGGGGAGGCTTGCGGGAGGAGACCTTGCTTTCCGCAAAACACACATTGATGCTTCCCCTCATCCCGGCTTGGTTCCAAGAGATAGAGTTGATCACCGCAACCGATCTGCTCGCCCTGCTCACCTACCACAAGAAATGCGGAGATGTTGTATACGCCTTGTGGACAGATCAATCGTGGATCACGTCTCATTACGGGGGCCATGAAGCGTGCACCTGGTTACTTGGGCGGTATAGGTGTACTGATCGTTACGGAAACCCCAATTATAACAACTGCGGGTGCCAAAAATCGACTACGTCATACAATCTATTCGGCTACCAGCCAGTTCAGTGGTGGGAAAACTTTTTGAAGGAAACCTTCTCTGTATTGCACGACAAGCCATGCAAAGCAATCGTAGAAGCCGCTGCAGAGAAGACAGTCCAAGCCGTTAAAGAGCTGAACTGTCAAGCCTGCTCCCCAGCAGTAACCGAGGGTATGCGGGACTTTTCCGATCTGTTGGTCAGAAAAGTGGAGGAGGCCGTTTCTCAGGTAAATTGTATCTTTTCACGATGATCTCTGGCGACAGTGGGCCTGACACTTTTTTGCGACAGATTGAGCTCGACTTGAACTTTTAATGATACAAGGAAAAGTGGCCCTTTTGTACTAGTATATGTGTGTACGTATCCGCTGGAGAGAATGTGTTTGTATAGCTTGACCGAGCAGTCTGAACTAGCCCTGATCACCGCCCGACTGACTGAACAGTCAGCTGAATTGTCGAATATACAACATGCCCATCCATAAACTTAGAGTCTTTACATTGAGCGTAAGAAGAGCATAGAAGACCAGCGCTGGCGGAGGTCGTAAAGCGAATTCTCGGATGATAAATTTTGTGATGTCAACTCCTCCGGGTCATGTCCGCAAGTTGCAGCGTGAAGCAGTCGGTACTTAGATTTTCTTCGTTGAATAAACGAACTTTGACAAGCTCAGCTTGCAGGCTACATCATGTTAGTAGCTGCTAGGTACATTGAGGTCGGAAGCGGTTTCACGTCATCTGTCTTGTACCTTCATCATTCTCATTACAAGAAACACCGCCTAAGGCTCATAGGTTGACCTGCACGCGGAGGGTACGCCGCTTGGACATTCTCAGCGTCGCGGTACTTATGACGACGGGAATAATTTGAAACCCAAGTGTGAGATATGCTCACTATCCTTCGCCAGCCAATCCTTCGATATCAATGAAGATGGTGACGGATTATACAAGATAAATATGTAGATGATACAGATTACTACGGGAATG
This sequence comes from Fistulinella prunicolor, assembly GCA_038089875.1. Classification (NCBI taxonomy): domain Eukaryota; kingdom Fungi; phylum Basidiomycota; class Agaricomycetes; order Boletales; family Boletaceae; genus Fistulinella; species Fistulinella prunicolor. The sequence goes on from JBBPLP010000131.1 coordinate 11,519, forward strand.
TGAGACCAGAAATTTCGTTAGTTGGTAATTAGGAACGATATGTCGTCAGAGATGCTTTGTGCCTGGATCATGCTGGTCGCCTCTTTTAGCATCTAGTTGTATCTTGCACTCATGCTTGAATGTCTTTGTGTCCTCCTTCCGATTCTTCCCAATCGAAACCGTTAACTTCCCATCTGGATTCCGTTTCACATACCACGTCGTCAGCTAAATCAATACAGAGTGAGTTGGTCACAGTAGAACGATAGTACGACGGTATTACGAACAGGTTTGAGTGAGAATACAAATATTCCACTCTGAGGAGTGATCCGATCGCTGAGAATGTCCCTGGGGAGCTGGTCGCCATATTGACCACCTGAACAAGTTTTTAATAGGATAAGAATGCCATCCGCTTCGAAACGGTACTACTTACCTCTAGTGCCGGGCCTAGCTTTGAAAGCGTGGAGATAGAGATGAGCTTTGCCCAACTTGTAAGTTGATCTATGTGGTACTTCAGCTCATAAGCAGTGGGAAAGAGGAAGAGTGACCACGTACCTGAAGTTCTCCCCATCGATTAACAAGTAGGGCTGTACAGCTTCCGATTCTTCGAAATGATCAACACCATCATGACCGAGCCAAGAACAGATGCATCAAATACGTACCACCATCATGATAGGTGCCAAGGGCGATCGGAACGGGAAGTTCACCATGGTTGGTTGCTGTTAGCTCATCCATTTTCGGTTCCCCCTTCGCCTTAGGCTCTGTTTTCCACTCTGCTCCGTCATAAATCGCCTGAGAATTGTTAGTGTCAGCAATCTATTTGAGCACAATATGATGGGGCGAAGCCTTACGGGGGCCTCTGTCCACACATCGCATTGCAGATGGGTTCCCTGATCGTCAACAGTTCCGAAACCTAGGCGGGCAGTGCCTGAGCGTGGCCTTGAATGACAATCAATTGTTGTTCAACATCACGTAAGACGACCAACCAGCAAGGAATATCAATATGGAATTGACGATCTAAGAAATGGTTCAGCTACCAGAGCCTACAAGGTCATTGCGATAAACTGACGTTGACCGCCGATAAGTCTCACCTTGAATAATGAGGTCAAGGATAGATGCAGCATAGAAGCACAATCAGACGTACAGTCCAAACGAGCACAGCCCTGTTCAAGCTATCAAAATTCGGCTCCGTCGTTAAGAAAAAGGCGAACTGGGAAGGAAAAATGTGTTTCAGCTGCCCAAAAAATTGCAAAACAGGATGCATACACTTGATTCCGGTAGATCACCGTCTGATAAAAATATCAGACGCCGGGCTGTGAAACCGAATAGGCCAAGAGCAGCAGCCTGAGATTGTTGTAGGTGTTCAGTTGAAGATAAATTCTAGATGCAAGAAACTCACAGCACTGGGAACGGCCCAAACGGCATGTTTCAAGCCGAGTAATATAGCTGCTAACACTGCACCAGCTGCAGCTACCGACCCCACCACTGATCCAGCAATGACACTAGGTTTCGTGGAGCCTACTAGATTATTCGGAGGAGGTGCACTGCTCATTGGTGTCGATGTTGACGATGATGATGTGGTACTGGTGGTGGAGGTGGCGGAGGTGGAGGCGGGGGTGAAGGTGAAGGTGGACGAAGTAGAGGCAGTAGGTCCCATTGATCCAGTAATGATACCAGGTTTCGTGGAGTTCACTAGATTATTTGTCGGGGGAGGAGCATCGCTCATTTGTGCCGGTGTCGTTGATGTTGATATGGCACTGGCACTGGAGCTTGTAGATGTGGAGGTGGAAGATGTGGGGGTGGAGGCGGAAGAGGTGGAGGCGGAAGAGGCGGAGGTTGAAGAGGCAGAACCGGAAGAGGTAGAGGCGGAAGAGGTAGAGGTAGAGGCGGAAGAGGCAGAGGTAGAGGCGGAAGAGGCGGAGGTGGAAGATACGGAGGTGGAAGAAGCAGAGGTGGAAGAAGCAGAGGTGGAAGAGGTGGAGGTAGGAGATATGGAGGTGAAAGAGGCAGAGGTGGAAGAGGCAGAGGTGGAAGAGGCAGAGGTGGAAGAGGCAGAGGTGGAAGAAGCAGAGGTGGAAGAGGTGTAGGTGGAAGAGGCAGAGGCGAAAGAGGCGGAGGCAGAGGCGGAAGAGGCAGAGGTGGAAGAGGCAGAGGTGGAAGAGGTGGAGGCGGAAGATGTGGAAGTGAAAGAGGTGATGGTGGAAGTGGTGGAAGTGGTGGAAGTGGAGGTGGTGGAAGAGGTGGAGGCGGAGGTGGAAGAGGTGGAAGCGGAAGATGCGGAGGTGGTAGATACGGAGGTGGTAGAAGTAGAGGTGGTAGATACCGAGACGGGGGCCAAGGTCGATTGACCAGCAGTGGGAGTAGCGCACACGAAAGCAGTGGTGGCAGAAACAGTAGTGACGACACAGTCTAAACCTGAAAGGCAACAAAAGTATCCTAAGGTACCGGCCGGGCACAAAGTCCATGAACTGTTTGAGCACTGTGTTGCGTTTGTAGTTAGATCAGTGGACTACAAAACAGGGGAAAAGACACATACGCCCACATTGTCGAGTACCTTGGATGAACAATCTTGATCTAAAGTAGAAGGGGTTGAAATCGACATATTAGATGTACAAGGACAAAATAAAACGCACCAGACAAGCAACAAAATCCGTTTCCATCATCGGCAAAAAAATAAGTGCCTGTTGGGCAACATATCTCCTGTGCCACGGCTTTCGTGGCGTTGAATGTACCACTAGGGCAGGTTGGATTATGGAGACCTATGCCTTGAGATATGCCCTGCGCTGCGCGGTGGGCAATGTCTCGATTGAGGAGGGGAAGTGTCTTAGAAGAGATGGTCAGTGAGAGTGAGCTCAAGGTAGCTAGGATCAGTAATGTGCATAACATCCTGATCAAGGACCTCAAGGAGACGGACGAAGAATCCGCGCACCGCCCTTATAAACAACCGCCATCATGGGGCGGGAACGGCCCGGGGATAGTTCATCTGCTGATCTGTTGAAGGCAGCGGAGTAACGTCATCAATGGGCGCCCTACTAGTAGGACGTCAATACCATTACATGAGGGCGTCAGCGCCTAACAGGGACTTTTGATTGGATTGGAGCGTCCTTGTACGAAACCCTCCCTTTTCGATCTACTCGGGTCAACTTACTGCAAGTTCTTGCGTGGTTCTCGGTCTCGCCAAGAAGTTCTTCTAAAAATTCAGTTACTGGCGTATATCTAGACGCCAGACTCACCACGGTGCTGCCCGTATATCATATGCCGGATTCCTTACGCTTGCAAAGCAAAGTTTTATCGAAACGGGGGAAAACGGGGCAAAGTACGCAGCTTTGTAGTAGTCCAAAAATTCAAAATGTGTTGACCAACACATGATTGCATTGCGCTGTCCAAACTAGTAGAAATTAAAGTACCTTCTGGCGACTGCGGCAGAAATCTTGCTAGGACTAATTGTCCACAAAAGTCCAACGGCCCATCCAGGCAAACCTGGGCCCGGCAACCATTTAGATCTGAGAATAGTAAGCACCTAGCAATCTGTTGCATCTCTTCTTGTCGTCTCTCTCCTTTGAGCTGACACCTCCTTCAACTTTGAGTACGAGAAATATTTCGTGCAATGTGTCCAGTTTCAGTCGTCAAGCTTCCTGTGATGGATTGAAGTCTAAGAAAATGCGCGTTCCCACAATTATTAGACCTGTTGGCGATGACGATGCCATAATTCTGCTATATCCTTTTTGATTTATTCTTTTGCTCTCCCATGTTCTTTCTTTGGGTCGCTCTGCATATGGCACGTACACCATGTGTGTCCGAACCACAAATAACGATAACGATATAATGATGTGGCGACGCGAGTCGGAAATGAGTTGAAATTTGAAAAACGTGAAACTTCAAACTTAGGGGCATGAGAATCATATATGAACGTCAGACATGTGACATGTCACCATAGGTTAATTTAGTGACTGTCCATGTTTGGGGCATCGCTCCCCACGCCATTGACGGAATCGCTCACTGACTCATCGGCCTGACATAAACACATTTTGACATCCACTAGACGCTTACTTTAGGCGTGTAGGTACCTTTACCAATATTGCTCTATTGCTCTCGCGCCTCTTAGAAACTATCCTCAGTGCCTCCTGCTAATCTGTACATGACCTTCAGACGCTCTATTTCGACTCGGCACATTCGTTTCAATGACACAACCGTTCATAGTGCCTTTTGGGTGTTTTAGATCACCGTGGACATCTGTATGGCCAATTCACTTCGCAGTCGGAGCTCCCTAGTCACTCTGGAGAATATCTCGCTCTATGTATGTCTTCTGGGCTCGGTTTCTCTTCCTATCCTTGCACTCGTGCTGATGCGCTCTATGGCATCATAGGTCTGTTCCTCGCGTCCGAGCCACCTCCCGATGGTTAGCTTAGCATTTCGACCCGCAGACATATCTACTCTCCATCCAGCTCATCATTATGGGTTTTATCCAGTTACTTGACTCTGGTAAATTGTAAGGAGTTACACGTCTTGCCTGGACATTGTTCACTCATATGGTGTATGCATTTATCTAAATGTGGTCGATTGGATTGACTCATTTGACATCCCTAGTTTTCCCCTTTCTCAGATATGGCGACGTCCTCACGACCACGATGTACCAAAAAAAGCATCAGAACTCGGAGCCGCACGACGCTCTGAGGTTGTGACATATAATCGTGCTCGGTCGATGGTGAGCTGTAAAGTTGGGCATAGGAAACTAACTAGATCATATCCCTGTTTTTGATTGTACAAACACAAGCTGTAAACCCCAAGAAATCGGGGCATAAGTACCAGTTACATTCAACTTACATGCGATGAAATTATTGACGCGAGTAGCTCGGGAGTCGGCGCGTTCTGTCAGGTGACACGCCACGATATAGTGCCTATGTAGGAAGCCCTACAATCGGGACATGATTCTGTCCATCCGCTGTGCATTGAACCAGCATAAAATGATGAGATTTGTATATCCAAGTTCGCGAAATTTGTTTGTATAATCCTTAAATATTGCTAACTACGCTGCGCTGAAATGGTGCACAACATTCTAGAAACATGTAGCCACAAGAATGTGTCCCTTTGCTATAAAAGATCGTTCCGAACTTAGAATCATAATGGCTTCTGACCTCTCAACTCTGTAAGTTCCAACATTGCTATCGCCCGGACCGTCGAACTGATTGCTGTCCACAGGTATTCCCGATGATGTCCGATTCAGGTTACGCTGCCACACTTTTCGATCATGCAAAGGCAGACCATTGTTTGGTAACGTCGATTGTCGTGTCTCCAAGCTCTTCCTCTCCCACACATCCCATTCTTCGAAACCCTCTTCGAAACCTCTGAACCCGCAAATGCTAACCAGGATCAGGAGAGACTTGTTGTTCCCCCAACAGAGAAAGACCGTAGGGCAATTATAAACCCTAAAATTCGGGAGGTAGAACTACTGCGATGCTTTGCAATTGCCCATCAAGGATGCTTTCCGGAGAATATCTTGCTCTCTGCAAAATGTACGATAACGCAGCCCCTCATCCCCACCTAGTTCCAAGAAATAGTATTAATCACTGCAGCCAATTTGTTCGTCTATCACCCGAGATGCGGAGATGGTATATTTTCCCTACAGGCTAGTTCATCATTGACCACATCTTATTATGGAGGCCATAAGCTTGCATGATGCATCTAGCGACTTGGGCGACTCGGGTCTACGGAAACGCCAATTATAACAACTGCGAGTGCAAGAAACCAACTATGTCACACAGGTTATTCAACTACTAGCCTCTTCGATGGCAGGAAAATTTTATAGAGGGAACCTTCTCTGTGCTGCGCGACAAGCCGTGCAAAGCAACCGTCGAAACTGCTGCAGAGAAGACAGTTCAAACCATTAAAGCGCTGAACTGTCAAGCCTGCTCCCTGGCTGTAACCAAGGGAATGCGAGAGGCCGTTTCTTAGATGAATGTTGTTTCATATAGTGATTCCTTACAAATTCTCATGCCGTTTTCTGCGACAGATCGAGCTCGAGTTGAATTGACGCTCCAAGGTGAAGTTCTTTGCACTGACCTGTGCGCCGGCATATCTAGCTTTTTCTACGCCGTCATCACTCTACGTTACAAGTACTCGAACAATGTTTTTTTTTACTAGGATCCTCGTGTTTCTGCCATTACAGACAGAGCCTCAAGCCAATGCAATAACACTGATACAACAGATATAGAGTAGTGGTAAATGCGACGAGTAGAGGATATCCATGTCAACTGGTGGATATGCTTGCGAATGAGCACGACGATCCGCGGAGGATAGGGGAGACTTATTGCCTTGAGGTTCTACATACATGATACCAAACGTGAGGCCCACTGCCTTTTCATTTGATTACCACGTAATCATCTATGCGATTACTAGCCTGACTTCCCGTTCCAACGTAGAAGAACCTAGTGTTTAATTAGGCGTGCCACGGGGTCAGTCAAAAATAGGCGGTGACTCGTGAGCTGTATACTACTTGAAACGCAAGAAACCAACTTGATCAGACCCTTACTTTCCATCTCGCAATGACAGGCTGTGAATGCCTAAGCGTTAGTTAACCCATTCTTATAAGCTAGAAAGCAATCGATGCGAATGTGGGGCATTTTTAAGCCCGAACGATTGAGTGGTGGGTCGCGTTCCATCACATCATGTGACACAACACGACCCCTGACAGGACATGTGCATGATCCTAGCCATCCGCTGTGCATTGCACAAGTAGGGAATGATAATATAGGTATTTCTATAGCACGATCAACAGCGCTTAGTAGGCTTGTGTCAAATGTTCTGAAATAAATCATTTAACACGAAGACACGGTAAGTTTACGACATTTGTTAGCACAATGCTAAATATTGCTAACTATGTTGCGTCTGGAATGATGTACAACATTCCAGAAAAACGTAGCCCCAGGAACGTGGTGCTTTTCTATAAAAGATCGGTCCCGAACCCAGGACTCCAACGCCTTCTGCTCTTTCAATCTTCTGTGGGTTCCAACATTGCTGTCGCCCACCGTCGAACTGATTTTTGTCCAGTATTCACGACGATGACCGATTCAATATACGCTACCGCACCTTTCGATCACGCAAAGGCAGACATCATTTTACGTTCTTCTGATAACGTCGACTTTCGTGTCTTCAAGCTCTTCCTCTCTCTTGCATCCCCATTCTTCGAAACCCTCTTCGAGATCCCTCAGCCCATCGACGCCAACGGGGATCAGGAGATCAAGGGTGGCCTTGTTGTTGTTCCTGTAACGGAGAACAGCAGGACCCTCGATTTCCTTCTCCGCTTCTGCTATCCATGCACCCTGGCAGACGATCCTGACCTAGAGGTACTGAATGATGCTGTAGATGTCCTAGAAGCGGCAAAGAAGTACTCACTTGATGCCATCGAGAAGAAAGCTCGTGGGGCGATTGCAAACTCTAAAATCCTTGAAGCAGAACCGCTCCGATGTTTTGCGATCGCACATCAGGGACGATTGCGGGAGGAGACCCTCCTTTCCGCAAAATACACGTTGACGCTCCCGCTTATCCCGACGTGGTTCCAGGAGATAGGGTTGATTAGTGCAGCGGATCTACTCGCCCTGCTTACGTACCACAAGAGATGTGGAGATGCTATACATGCCCTGCGGGCCGATCCGTCGTGGATCACATCTCATTACGGGGGCCATGAGGCCTGCGGCTGGTTTCTTGGCCGATATAGAGCCGTCGACCGTTATGGCGACCCAATTCATAACGAGTGTGGGTGCCAAAGATCGACCACATCCTACAAGCTATTCAACTACCAGCCTCTGCAATGGTGGGAGAAGTTCATGGAGGAAACCTTCACAGAACTGCGGGAAAAGCCATGTAGAGGAACTGTACAGTCTGCTGCAGAGAAGACGGTTCAAACCGTCAAAGCGATGAATTGTCAAGGTTGCTCCCCATCAATAACCGAGGGCATGAGGGACTTTTCGGATTTGTTGATTAGAAAATTGGACGAGACCGTTTCTCAGGTAAATCGTGCTTTGCGGCATGGGCATTTCTTGCAAAGCCTGACACTCTTCGCGACAGATCGAGCTCGACTTGAATTTTTAATGATTAATCAGATAATTGTTGTTTTTGTACTCTGTGTGTGTACATACCAGTCTAGGAGAAATGTTTCTGTATAACTCCATACCTTCGAAATACGTTGAACAGCCAGTAGAATGTCCTTATGCTGCGACGCTGCGCTACCGTGACTAGGCTTGTTAAACGAGCAAATGCTACATCACGTCTACATCACGTGAGATGCTACGTACCTTATTACATGACAACGTCAGCGGTTTCATGTCATCTTTCTTCTTCGTCATCCTCTTTGCTCATGTCTGGGTTCGTGGGTTAAATTGCGCGCAGTGGATATGTCAATGGAACGCTCAGAGTTGGTAATCTTTGTAAGTCATTCATGGCTAGCTGATTAAACCTGGCACATTCGGTTGGTCAGTTGATCGGCGTCCTCTCCTGAGCTATATGCATCCTGCTTCGACGAGTCAAAGTGCACGTCATTTCCTCATCTCCAACGGCTATGGCCTCTCAGAAAGCACTCTGGCTTAATAAACCTGGAAAGGACCTTGTTCTTGCTGGTAATGAAATACCTGAGCCTGGTCCCGGTGATGTTCTCGTCAAAAACCATGCCATTTCTCTCAATCCGATGGACTGGTTTTTCCCCAAGGCAGGTTTCTTCTTGATGAAGAACTTTCCTGTCGTCATAGGTGAGGAAGGCTCTGGAATTGTGGAAAAAGTTGGCGAGGGTGTCACGAACCTTGTTGTCGGAGACAAAGTGTAATCAATATATTACCTTTGTCGACCATTTCCACGCTGATGCGCTCTTATAGGTTTTACGCAGTCAAGTTCAACTTTGAGAGCAAGTTTGCGGCCTTCCAAGAATATACGCTTATTTCTGCGGACCTCGCAGGCAAGGTATATACGATGATATCCATTGCAACTCACCCATTTTTGACATCGCCCTCCAGATCCCCGACAATATTACCTTTGAACAGGCTGCATCCATTTGTGTTGGTATCCTCCCATTTGTAGTTTCCACCTATATCCCAGAACCTCATGGTTTTGGCTTTACTGCCCCGTTCGAGGACAATGGTGGGGTTGGCAAATATGCTGGCCAACCGGTCCTCATCATGGCAGGCGGTTGTTCGCTCGGGCAATATGGTACGTTTGTAACGTACTCAATCCTGCACGTCCATTGACTTGTAAGCGCGCACCTAGCCATCCAACTTGCGAAGCTCTCCGGATTCTCTCCGATCATCACCACCGCGTCCCCGCACAACACAGACTATCTTAAATCCCTCGGTGCGACCCATGTTTTGGATCGCCGGTTATCCAAAGAAGCATTGCAAGAGCACATTAGACAAGTCTGCAGCGGTACACCGTTGCTCTACGCCTTTGACGCCTTTTCTCGCGAGGATACCCAACGAACTGCATACGAAGCCCTTGCACCCAGCGGCAAGCTCACCGAGGTATTCCTCCAGTTCTTACCCAGTCATGATGAGGGGAATGGCAAGAGAGTGTTGCATGCGTGGGGATCATTCGAGGTAACGACTCCTGGCGTGCGTGAGTTTGGGCAGCGTTTCATGCGCGAATTGTCCAGGTGGCTTGCCGAGGGCAAGATCAAGGTACGAGGGTATTTTTCTGGAGCTCTGTGCGACGCTGACAGCGCTGGTTGTAGCCAAATGCCGTGGAAGTGTTGCCAGGGGGGCTAAACGGAGTGAAGACGGGGCTGGAGAAACTCGAGCGTGGCGATGTTAGCGCCCGTAAACTTATCGTACGTCCCCAAGAAACGGAGTTTTGAGAAAAGACGTCGGGTTGAATACAGTCTTCTCGACAGTTTGGATTCCTGTCAGACTTTGTCACACATACTTGTATCCTGAACTCGATTGTTGGTGTTCACGTATGGACCTTGCCCCCATCTCGCTCCATTGTGGGGCCTGCCCGTTAAAAATTTGAGCTGGGGCACTTATTCTTTGATTCGAAGTTCGACGTTTTTCCTCATATACAACCCCTCACATATTGACGCATGTAGGTCAGTTGTGCGACACAATTTAGCGTCCCCGCGAGTAAGGGCGGAAATTCATCACGGCATTAGATACTAACAAGCTTATAAAATCTTACTGCGTAGTACGTAGTCTGTTTCCCGGGTCGCACTGATGGGCCGAGAGCTTCTTCGGCACTCTAGTTGTACTTCATTCCATCCATCTCACAGCGGGGCCAGTTGTCTATACCCATTTCAGGTCCGTTGGTTCGTTGTTGGGTCACTCCTTACGGCCAGAACCGGGCAAGTTCATCCTGCCCCTCCATTTGACACTGTCTCAAGCCCAGATTCTAGCCAACTTACAAGTTACAACATGTGACATACCGAGGAATCTTAGCGCCGCCTCTAATTCCTTTTATGACATAGGTGGGATAATTGGAGATATATTTTTGACGCTTGGCAGAAATCTCCTGCGATATACATATCTCCGAAAGCTCTCCTACTATAGGTTCCAGCTGGTTCCAGCGATCAATGCAATGGTCAATCATGGCACGTCTACGGATTCACGCACGATTGTACATCGCTTGTCATTCTTTTCTAGACACTTTTTGCGCAGCGGACGAGATGTCAACCTCACCGATCTCACATACCAGATACATACGATACCTAACTTTTGGCCTTCGTTTTCTGCCTTTGTACAGCTTCGCCGCCCGCATCATATAGCAAGGGTACGGATTCAAATCGAAGGGATTCGGGCTTGCATAACTCACCAAAAAAGACATGATTTGTCGCTTTTGAAATAACATTGCACCGATTCAGGAGCAACCAAAGAACACACCTTGATCCTTTTCCAAAAGCTCTTTGGGACTCTCAAATAACGTCGCTCGAAATTGCAGTCATTTTTTTTCGGGTTTCTGACTTAGTAGTTCGTTGATGGCAGCCGGATGAAAGATCTTCTCACGGTGTTTTTGGAAGAGAATATCCCAGAAAACTTGGAATCTCACGTCCGCAGACTTTATGGGTTGACGACAGTCTGGCTTACCTTTGCCGTCTTTCTGGCGGAGTTTGAGATTCGGGAGGTGGACTGGGCAGCTGATGTCAAGCAGCTCATTGATAATCAAGGCAGTCAAAAAGCAACCGGGAGGAACGAGAAAACATTCGGACTTGGTGCTCATAAACTGATGAAACTTGAAGTGGGCATGTCGGCGAGATTGATAATCATCCTTTACGCTAAGCCCATCATACTACTAGTATGTGGTAGTTATTCCTCGTGGCACTGCGAAAAGGCGTGCGCAATCAGACCATTAGTAATACTCAGCACCTATGATGGGGTTAGGGTTACATACACGTCGCCTCACTGGTTGAGTGGTACTAGGCTCACCACTCTTTCTTTCTCTTTGTACCATCACTACTCTTTGGAGATTGAGATAATCGCACCCAGGCGCACAACAGTGAAGAAGCATTCTTAAAATGCTGCCATTATTTGGAGATGAGCGCAGGCGGCGCGAGATCAACCTGGGGGGTTCAACTTCTGTGTCATCCCAGGCGGTAATCTTAGATCAAGCACGAGCTCGAAGGATGGAGCGGGAAGCGCAACGCAAACGAGAAGAGAGGGCGATCCAAATACAGGCATGGTGGCGTGGCGCATGTGAGGCTCGACGCGTTCGACAACAGATGCGTCGGGTATTTCAGGAGCAAGTTACTAGCCTCACAGCTCTGCGGTGTCTTGTTCTCATCGGACAAGATGAAGAACTACTGGGCTTGTGGTCTGAGAGAATGTCTCAGGATGATGGTAAGTCTATTCTCTTATTACGCGACGCCTTTCCACCCTCATGCGATGTAGCACTATTGTTTGGGCCTGCACAGGGCCCCGATCGGGATCATTGGGTAATACTTCTGCGCCGCGTTGCGGTTCTCTTGCTCTACTCTATATCAAATCGAGCTAGGTAAGAGCTTCATAGTGCAACACAGGCGCCGTACAGTCTGATTGTTTTTCAGTGCTCCCGCTGCCGTACCACATCTCCAAGTGTTGCGCAAACTTCTGGATCCATCGTTGGCTGGAGGACTTCTTGGTTCATCCGGGAATGACTTATCACTGAGCATATTGCGATGGCTTGCGGAGAACGATATTTATCGATACCTTGGGCGTGCCATCATGACGATTGTCTGTTACATTTATCTTTTCCATTCGGTCATTTACCTTTCCACAGGGACCCGAGTCAAAGAACAATCCATCGATTCCTTATCTGGTGAAGCTTTTGTACCTGCCACTCACTAACCTTCCATTGTCATCTGAATATTTTGCCCAATTGTTCCGCGATTTTGTCTCGCACATCTTTGCACTCCCCCTGCTTCCATATCGTATCCCTCTCACATCACTCTCAGAGCTATCTGGACAGCTTCCTCTCTCGCATCTCCACGCTCTTACACCGTGCATTCCCGCCATAATTTCTGCAACCTCCACATCATCACAGGTTAACATCATCGCGAATCTGCTGGCGTTTACCCCTCCGCGATATACCACTCTCCCTGTATCATCGCTGAAGGCTTATCTACAACTCCTCTCTGCTTTGTTGACTGTCCTACCAACCCACGCTTTAGAACCCCCGCTATCCCAGGACTCAAAAACATCAACATCGTGGGCAGACGAGAGTGACTCGGACTCCGAACGCCCCGTCAATGCCAATGCCTCGCTATCCACGCTTCCTCCTCTCGACTCACGAATTCGAAAACGCCTACAAATTCTACCATCGCCAAATCACCTAAATTCTCTTTTGAAGCCTGCACAGCAACATCCCGAATTATTGTCAGACTTGGTTTTGGTGTTTCTGAACCTTAATCTTGTCTGGCCCTCGAGAAAAGACAAGGTACTTACCACCCTACTCTTGTATGGCGGCGGAGGCCTCGTACGTGAAATATATCGCGAGTATGTCCGAGCAACACCCCTTGGTCGCGACGAGAATCTATCGTCCCTCATGGGTATGTATCCATGCCATCCTAAATACATAGCACTGACCGATTTCAGATCCTTCTCTTGGGTCATACTGGCCATCTTTACTTCTCCTTACCGACTTATACACACAATCACTCCTGACCATGGGCGACGACGAATTCTTCTCCGGTTCTCGGACTACACTGAGCCTTAATGAACTCGTTCCATTCTCGCGTACCCTCTTCAACATCGCCTTTACGTTGTATTGGAGAGAAGACCAAGCAAAAATTCAGGAGGCGACGGTGCTTGGACTGAACCTTTCTTGGGAGGGCGTACGTGATAGGATAACAAAGTGTCTGCAAGGAATCCATGCGCGAGAGTGCGATTTTGGTACTTTTTTTACGTTGAAGTCCGGCTGACTGCTCTTGCGTAGCTCTCGAAGGCCGTTCATGCCCGAAGATCATTGGCATGTGAGCTCTCAAATTGACATGAGCTCGTTCATAGAAGCGGCTGTGTGCGTACCTCTCCCTTCTGTGTTCTATCAACCCTGAATGTGTTCTCGCAGGTATGAGGAGCAACAGGTGGACGACTCAGCAGTCCCTCGCACCGGCTCACGTCGCCAATTGGCTCATTTAGCCCGGTTATCTCCCCGTCTAGGGATCCTTAACAACATTCCGTTCGCTATACCATTCGAGACTCGTGTGCTCATTTTCCGCCGATTCGTGCAGAGTGACATCATGAACAGAGGTTTAGACCACTTTTCGCGCAGAGGTAGGATGGAAGTATCTATTAGGCGAACTAGCATTGCCCAGGATGGATACGATCGACTCTCGGACGTCGACCTTCGAGCTCCCATCAGCATCACCTTCATAGATCAGTTTGGAGAACCAGAGTGGGTTGGAATTTCTTTTCGATAAATTTTGTGCTGATTGGGTTGTGATGAAGGGCTGGCATTGACGGTGGAGGGGTATTCAAAGAATTCTTCACTTCACTGTGCAAGGAAGTCTTTGATACGGATCGCGGGCTGTGGCTTGCAAACAAAAAGAACGAGATTTACCCCAACCCCCATTCATATGCTACAGAGCGTAAGCCTTGGGTTGTCGCCACGTTTATTCCTTGGAATGCTTATACTCTTTTTATTCGTACCTCGGCGGTGCTTAGCACACAGCCTCAACTGGTATCGGTTCATTGGTCGAATCTTGGGAAAGGCACTTTACGAAGGTATTTTGGTTGAAGTGGCCTTTGCTGTATTTTTCCTTGCTAAGGTGAGATGTGATACGGCCGCTCTCCTGTCCGCGAGCAAGGAGGCTGACGAACATTGCGCAGTGGCTCGGAAAGCAGAGCTTCCTTGATGACCTTGCGTCTCTGGATCCTGATCTTTACCAAGGACTCGTCTTCCTTAAGAATTATTCAGGTAACATGGAAGACTTGTCGCTGAACTTTACCGTTGCGACTGAGGGTGGGTTCTTGCATACTTTCTTCCTTTTGCCATGCCTAACAATTTCGATATTAGAATTCGGGGTTGCGAAAGCCCTCGACCTGATTCACGACGGAAGCAACATCCCCGTGACGCGAGAAAATAGGCTGCAATATATATACCTTATTTCCCACTACAGGTTGAGCAGGCAGATAAAGCTACAGAGCGAAGCGTTCTTTGAAGGTCTTTCGGAGATGATAGATCCTAAGTGGCTCAGGTGTGTTTTCGTGATATGCAGGAGGAACGGATAGAAGGAAAAAGGCTAACTGGTCACTTCTATGGCATTTTAGCATGTTCAATCAACAGGAGTTGCAAATCCTGCTGGGTGGCGTGAATGCCCCGGTAGACCTGGACGATTTGAGACAACACACGAATTATGGTGGGCTCTATGACAACGAGGAACCGACTATCCAAGCATTCTGGAGGGTACGTGACGGCAAAAAGAAGAAATGCCCATTCATTTTTTTCATGCGTGGGGCTAAAATAATGCTTGTTATCAAACCCATTCTGATAGGTCATGGAGAGCTTCGACCAGGAACAGAGGCGGACGTTTTTGCGGTTCGTCACGAGCTGTAGTCGACCACCGTTGCTGTGAGTGATGGATCTCAATCGTGGTCGTGTGCTAAATTATTGGTGGGTTTTGATCTGGGGGTCTTGGCACGGCCGCCGACACGCACAGGGGATTCAAGCAGCTAAATCCACTCTTTGCGATTCGGGATGCTGGGAGCGACGAACATCGCTTGCCCACGTCAAGCACATGTGTCAACCTGTTGAAGGTAAATCTTTGTTGCTTTTGCTTTTACCTTCCTTAATGCGTCTGCAGCTTCCGAGGTACAAGAGTGAGAAGGTACTCCGAGAAAAGTTGCTTCAGGCGATTTCGTCGGGTGCGGGTTTTGATCTCTCATGAGTTGTGGGCAAAGGAACATCCCATGCCCAAGGATTTTGAACAGACACTTCACTTTCTGCTATTTCACTTTTTTTGTTCTCGGAACGGTCCCATCAGTCCAACACACGCCATACATCATACATCATACAACACGTATAACAATGTTTTTTTTGTAAGTATCTGTTGTTTGTTCTGGTTCTTCAGTTAGATCTTCATGACCACCTTTTCATAATTTCCGAAAAACAAAAAAGTGCTATTTTTTACCTCCGAGGGCGGTATAGATGTTGTTTTCTCCCGTAGTTCCATGGCGTGCTTCTTTGAAATAGTTGGACACCAAAAAAGCAACGTCTGTCGGAATACAAAAAGGTGTGTGAGATGTCAATGAGATCCCATATTGATCCGGGTTTCGCCACTCACCCAACGACTGCTCAAAATTGAGTCTGGGATCGCAAAAAGACTGATCGGAGGTAGTCGGTATCAGAGGCTTTTGTTTTATTTAAAAAGAAAAGAGAACAGAAAAAGGAAAGGAAATAAGCCGACGCCACGTACCTGATATCTCAACCCAAGCTCCTCCTCGCTGAGCTCCATACTCCCTCCGAGACACTCGGTGACACTAAACCCCTCATCGTTGAGCTCGCCTGTGAACTCCAGGCTGACGCCGCCCAGACGGGAACCGCAGGCAGTGTGAATGTCAATGCAGGACGTCAGTTCGCGGATGACCGTTCCGAAATGGCGGGTCTTGAGACCAGCTCCAGACGTGAGCGTGCTACAGGTTCGTACAATTACGATCTATCAGCTATTCGTGGAAGGAGAGGGAACTAAGAATAACGCACTTGCCATGCATGGGGTCACACACCCATGCGACCGGATGCCCAGATGCCTGCACGACCCGGATGTGGCCGGGAAGATGGGACTCTATCTGGAAAACGGGGGTGCATTCTACACATGAACTACGGGGAGAGTTCAGGAGTAATGACTTGCCTTTGCTGCCCCGTAGCGCGTGATCAGCGTGATGCGACCAGGTTCCTTGTCGGGATTGACGACTTTGAGAAGCAGAAATAAGGGTAGTGAATGAATATTCAGGAACTCCGCCAAGTGGATGTGTCCCTTACTTTCGAGCATGCGCGTCAGCTCTTCGTCGCCCAACGTTGGGCCAACCTTGATTCCAATGGGGTTGCGAATGCCGCGGAAGTACTCGACATGCGCGCCATCCAATTGTCGGGTCCGATCACCAATCCACAAAAAGTGTGCAGACGTATTATAATATCCGCTTTTTTGCGGTGCTCCTGCTCCCGACGGTGACGGTCCAAGAGGGAATTCGCGGGTGAGAGCTTGTTCGTATTCCAGCATGAGGCCCTCGTGACTTGGTCGGTGTCAAAAATGTCGACATTCACCATTATAACGACGACATGATGTTCCACGAACCTGGTATAGAAATCCACTTCGCCTAGGACACCCTGGCCGCCGCCATATTCAAATGGCACGCTTTCTCGGCCCGAATTGACGCCGATTGTGTGACAGAAGTCTAATGCGTCAGAAAGACCTTGTGTAATTTTCTCAAATTCACTTCTAGATATTTTTAGGAAATGCCAATCAGCGGCGCATCAGGTTGAAATAATCCGTGGGACCGACCGAAGAGAGGGCGAGCGAACGTGGGAAAGCGACCAATCCCGCGGATGATGGAGGGAAGCAAAACCCGAAGTAAGCAACCCGCGAACATAGTTAAGTGTCGCCGTAGAATGAAAATAGGCACTACTTCCGTGTGAGACGGATAGTGCAACTCTCTCGCATCGAATCTCACCTGAGCAGTCGCTGTGGGTCTGGGGCCCTTTCATTTGGATCTAAACTGTCATCCGGGTAACTTGAGGACAAGACAGTAAGGACATCCAGAGGTACAAACACTCACCCATTCACATTGTCGCCACTGAACAAAATATCTGCGTGAACGATCTGTATGCGATAGATTGCCAAACGTACCGAAAACTGAGAACATCTTTATCACCTATTCGTTCTGTGCTACTGCTCCTTGGCTTGGCGTATTGACCCGCAATACGACCGACACGTATCTGTGCACATCTCGTGAGAGGGAGCATCGTGATAGTGGGTCTTGGACATACCACGGGCAGACGGCCTCCCCAAATGAGGATGAGAGAAAAGGAGAGGATAAGTCCAATTTTTGCAGATATATTTTGCTATCTCATCGAAGTCAGGAACCTTGTGTGTTCAGGAACCAACACAATGACACACCTGTGTACACGCATCGAAGCTCTCTGCACAGTCTCCTGCGTGAAGAAGGAAAGCTTCGTTTCGTTGTACTGCCGCCAGTTGGAAACGTAGACGGTCGATCTAACAATTTGAAGAGCATCAGCGTCCCTGGACGTGGCTTAAATATGACGGAAAGAAAAACCTCAGGTGGAGTTACTAGAGGAGGTAGGGAACTGATTTTCGCTAGCACGCTACAGCCATCGGGAAATCATTCTGGAGTACGTGCGCTGCAAAATTTAAAGCAGACCTGGAGAGCTGTTCCTTATCTGGGTAGTCAACGGCCTGTGAGAAGAGAAACCGCGGAATTGAGCTCGTGGCTTTTCCAACAGAATGACGAGATCCAGTAAAGCTTTCCCACCTGCGCAGCGTGCTTCGCCTTCCAAGACGAAGGAGACCACTGACTGTTGGTCTCCACTACTTTTGATTCCATCGCGGTGGAAGCGAAACAAGCTTGGCGTTTATTTGGTGCCTGTTTATGCATGATATCGTTCCACGGTACGACCGCGACTCGGTCCATGTAATACTCCATCCGACTCCATTAACCAAGTTGGTCGTGATCATCAGTCAACGTCAACGTCAAGTTTACTACTACCGTCCATCGCCATTTGGATTCCCGTTGCGTCGTTGAAATGATTCGCCGAGTGCGTGAGTAGAGTCAAATATTCTCTAATCAAGTGATCATAGACGAGGTCAAAGTTGCCGCTATGCCAGACTCTCGCCTCTGTGTAGATCTACTGATCGATATCGGTCCCTCGGCCACGTCTCACAGCGACAGACGGTGTATGTTTCTGTCGTTCTCGACCCGTTGACGATGGTATGCGAAAGTCGATATTCGTACCATGACAGACGAGCCCCGTATTTGGAGCTGCTGCAACAAACACTCACCCCGGAACTTTTTGAGCCATCGTCCGACGGGATCAACATCTTACACGGTCTGCGTGCGTCCTATCATTCCCGGTACTATCTATGTGTTTGTGACATCGCTAACTTCAATCGTTGATGTCACTCTCCGCGGACGAACCATAATGTCTTTGCAGTTCACACACCTCGCAAGTCCCCTGTCCTTTTGAGGAACACAACTGGTCCATCGCAAATATAATGATATATCCTTGAAACTGCCGCGGGCTAATATCCGATCAAGAAAACCTTGTGGTTACATCTGAAGGCTGTCTGGGAATGGCAAGCTTGAACACGATAGTTGATAGTCGATAATCGTCTTTGCTTCCATCTCTATGGTTCGTTCGGCCATTTTGGTTTTTCATTTTTCATTGGCATCTCTATAATCGGTGATGGGCAAAGGGGTTATTCGGGCATCCGTATCCTTTAATGGTTAATCTACGGGTCGAAGACGGGCCCCGACGGGATCTGAGCACGGGTGGGGACGGACGCCAAGGGACAGAAGGACGACCTGGGAGGACAAATGCGGGATTACATTTATGATATCCCGCATCCGCATATCTCACTCCGAATCTGTCGTCCGTCTCCAAAAGTGTCATGTTATACCTTTTTTTTTCAGGCTCTCATAAAAGGGCACCGTCGCACTCTGCTGCATGCAGTTCAGACGCCTTCAGTTGTATTTGTGACCCATCGCTATGTTTCTCTTGCTTCGCGCTGCGCTCATCTTCATTCAGGCATTGTGTAATCATCGGGCGTTTCTGCCCCCTAACAAGACGCCAGAGAAAGGACGCTATCATACCGAGGAGGCATATGTCTTGCAAGTAGCTCCCACTATATTCAAGGTGAGCGTCAGGTTCATTCCTCTATCGAACCAGTGCTCAATACGATCACAGCTCCACAGTGTGTTGTTGTGGTGTATCGCCGCATTTGAAGTTGTTTATGCATTCAACTACCATTTCGGTGCAGATCTTTTCCCTTTGCTATCCGACCACGTGGATGCGGCTCTATGTCCAGCCCCTCGACCTCACATATTGACACCCGCGTTTTCGGCGGGCGTACTTATGACCGTCGTGGGGATGCTCATCCGTATCCGATGTTTCCAAGAACTCGGCCAGCTCTTCACCTTTGATCTCAGCATCCTCCCTGGTCACAGGTTAGTGACGTCTGGATCGTACAGTTACGTTCGCCACCCATCCTACGCCGGCTCCATGATCATCGTGATTGGAATCGCATTCTCGCAATTGACTTCAGGGAGCCTGGCGGTGGAGTGCAGCGTGCTTGGGCCCGTCGGTTCGGGGTTTCTGTGGACCGTGTGGTGGATTTGGACACTTTCTGTGGGCATCAGCCGTGCGGTCGCCGAGGACAAGGAACTGCAAAAGTTGTTTGGTTCGGAGTGGGACGCTTATGCGACGACGACCAAGTTTTGGTTCGTCCCTGGACTGTACTGATCTACCTGCTTTATTTCGAGGTGAGCCATAAACGCTAACTCTGCCGCGTATATGCGGACGCTGAACTCTGTCCTCGATACAGATTGAGTGCGCGCGCGCTGGTGTTGATGTAGATGATTCGATCAAAATCATGGACTTGGAAAAAAAAAGTAATTTATATCCATCTACTTTGATGCGCATGACTAGATTCCATTCGCATTTATCGCCCCTTACACGTTTCCTGTTAGGATAACACGTCATTTCTCGTTAGACCATCCCTAGAGATCGTTTGGCTCCCGTCGAACCCAATGAAGATTTCAAGTACTTACATACTACTACTATTTCCACCCAGTACCTCGTGCACCATACCCCTTGTCAACCCCTGTGTTGAAAAAGATTTGCTGTAGTGTCACGTCGCCAGTCGACTACATTCTCCGAATGGAAATGATGTCTCCTTGTAACAGTGCGCGCGATGAATAAGTGCAGAAGTTATGCAAGGCCACCGGTTGGCATCTTTGTGCACACTACTACTAACCTTCGTTGAATGCTGATGTCGTTGCAGCCTCCTCTGACGTGCCTCTGACAACAGGTGACGTACCATAGACGGGACTGAATACATAAACGGATTAAATAGGACCTATTGGTACTCGTGCCCACTGCCTGCCCCGCAACGAAACTTGGTCTGGTGACCATAGATGATAGGATCCGAGGCACAATCCACATATGCCCCTACGAGGGCTCGCTCACGAAAAAGAACGAAACCCAGGCCCTGGTGTGGTTGTTTGATCTGTGACTCTTAACCAAGAGCATTATTTCATGTCGCGTACTAGCGCTGAATTTATAACTGGTGCCTCCTGGAAATGGTGTACAAGTAACTAAGGAGTTGCTACTAGGTTATGATGACGATCCAGGCAAGCATTCCCAACCAACAGTGTCGTCTAATCAAACATGTAACTAGTAGGATCGCTCTGAGTCGTTGGCAGGTCACGAGCCACTGGACGACAGTCAGACCATCATCATGGTGACAGTATGCATAGGTGTCACAGTCGTGGAGTGATTTCAACGAAATGTGGGTGCGGGTGTAGACTTTGTGCCGTTTACGTACAAGTGGGATATGTAAGCGACCTAAAGCCTCGCTTTCAGTGGTCACAAGCAACGTGTCACGAACTCCTTCCGCCGAGATCGTGAACTCGCTGTATCGCCTTCAACACGCTACCTGACGCCGACAATAAGATTGGAACTCGGCACGAAGTCAACCTTTGATACTGAAAATGGTTCGAAGGACCAACACAAACGGTAGCTACTATGGGGCGACCAGGTAAGCAGACACTCGAATAGTTTCCACCGGTCCCTGTTTCGAACGTCAAACGAACAGTTTCGTGCCTCCTCCACCGCCATATCCTGGCTTTGCTCAGCCCAGTGGTCCGCCGTACAATGACTGGTGCCCAGCGGATTCACCGAGCTCACCGCCGTAAGCGCTCAACCTGCATATACTATGTCTGCAGGCTTGTTCTCCCGTTGTGGCGTTCTGATAACAAGAATCACTTAGGATCCTTGAGAGTGGCGTACGGATACTACGGAACCGAGTGTTCCTCAGCGCGATTTTGACGTTTATCGTCACTTTGGGTCTCTGCATGACTACGATGCCGGTCACTTACTGCAACGATCCAGCGGATCCTCACGTGCGGGAACGGATTCGGGAAGAATGGAGGAAAGAACTGCTCCAGCACGAGAAGCAGGTCGCAAAGCGGGAGGTTGTGAAGGCACAATGGGCCTGGGAGGACGAGCGGCACGCAAGACTGGTTCGCGAATGGGAGAATGAACGCATCGATCATGAGTGGGAGCTCAAAGAGCGTACACGACGGGAGGAGGAGGAACGTATGCGACTCAATTTATCTTGGGTACATGTGGAAGCACATGTGTGCAGAATTTACGGGAGGAGAGAATACACCGCGGTGTTAATGAACCTGCCGATGAACTGGGGACGGCGTGTGGCAGCATGCAGGTCCACGCCGCTTGAAATTCATGGGATACCATATCTACCAAAGTCCTGCGAAGACAAGGCAGGATTTTTTCTGATGCGCGGAAGAACTGATGTCACGTTACGATAGGGCACCGGCGGTATGATAGGTCTATGGGAAATCACGCAGCAAGAACCGGAATGTACACCATTCTGGGACTCGCATCATGACAAGGTAGGTTGTCTCATAAACTGACGTATGCAGTACTGAAAAGAAATTTCAGGGTTGTACCTCACCGGGGTCCGGGAAGAGGGCAAGTCTTGATTCCCTAGAGAGCGTATCCAGACTGACTGCTTCAATCAGCACATCACACATAAGCTGGAGAATATCCCACAACACAGTGACTGGCAGGAATTATGTGCAACAACACCTGCTCGTTTCGACCACATGGAATTCCCAGGCGCTCCAGAATGTATTGAATCAGTACGTATGTCCTAGGATGCCTTTGAACTCTACTAACTGTCCCGCGTGCGTTCGTAGATCTGGGGCATATATGGACAATGGGAAATAGAAGACGGCAGTTGCTGAGCATGTCCTCGCGCAAAAGTTCGTTACTGTTCATATGACAAACTTGGTTCATACTACTTGGTCTCTTGTCTGTACATACATGTTTTACATTCTATGTAATAACAATCATATTCGCGGTATGGGCTCGTTCAGTGGTTGAACAGGCCACTGCAAATAAGCGGCCTCGGGGCAGTTAATTCTGCGACTGACATCTCTGGCCTTGGACCAGCAAAACAGTGTAAACCGAGGGAACTTTGGTGCGTCTGGAGGGCGGCATGACTGGTGACAGCCTTTCTGTCGCCTAGGGCGCCCAAACATGGTACTGGTTTTCAACAATCATTGAACTCGCATTAAATCAGAAAATACGCAGGTCACTGGGACCTACCCGCTCGGAATTGGCTGCCGTTGGTGCACGAGTGAAGCAGCTTCTCCCCTTGTTGTCCGCCGCACCTAGTGACTTAACAACATGACCTCTAATGATGGGTGTCGCAAGAAAGCTCATTTTAGTAAGAACTCCATAGATGGCGGATGTAAGCATGTTACTCCGACCAAGAGCCTGGTAGACATCATTAACCTCCTACCCTACGTCGCTGGAGTGGACATTTACTGCAAAGTCATAAGTGGCACTGAAAGGGAAGAAAGGTTGCTGATAAGCCATCGAGAAGCACGTACCTTCTCCCGCTTTGTGTCATAAGACCCTTTTAGGAGGGAGCATCTTGGAGGCCGAGGTCCTAGCTGAGACCGGACGGGCCCCGTGGGTGACCGGAAAAAGATGACAATTGAGAGACATGTCAAAACCTTGGAGGGATGCAGGATTCAAATATCAGTATCTCTGAATCTGCCCCCCATTCAAGCCTTTGCCATGTCGTAGCGAGCCAAAGTGCGAAGCCAGACGATTTCTCGCTAATTTACATAGTCGTCCGTTGCGCGTGTGTCGGTTGATTGTTACGTTGATCGTCCAAGAGGTGCAAGGTTTACGTTCATGCGCGGAGCCGCCACATCCCCACAGGTTTCATACCGTGTAAGGCTCTCGCTCTCACCACATCGTTGTGGACCTACGTTGAGAAGTCGAATCACCCTTTTCTTCAAGTGCCTTTTTGTTTTCGAGCCAACGTTGATAGGTAAGTATGTCACCGATTCAAATACTTTCGGTCAACAAACCAACGTTGCAACGTTGAAGCTTCAACGTTTGTGCTCTGGCGCTCGAATCAATCGCTCAACCCTGACATCAAATGGTGAGATACAGCTTCAACTATGGGGCCACTAGGTAAGTAAGCATTCAGATAGTTTATACTGGCCTTCGTCAACGTGAGACAAACAGCTCTGCTCCTCCTCCGTATTCTGGCTTTTCCCAACCAAGTGATTCTGATCAACCTGATGACTGGTCTCCAATGGGTTCACCTAGGTTAATGTCGCAAATACATGTTGCTGCCCCGTCTGACGTTCTCGCTGATAGAGTGAATTGGTTAAGAGTCTCCGGGAAAGTCACAAGCATATTACGCAGTCGGTCGCTCCTCGCATTCCTGATGTTTATCGTCACCATGGGCTTTTGCCTGACTACGATGCCAGTCACGTACTGCAACGACCCTGCGGATCCTCAGGTGCGGGAACGGATTCGGGAAGAATGGAGCAAAGAGCTGCTTGAGTATAAGAAACAGGCGGCAGAGCGGGAAGTCGTGAAGGGGCGATGGGCTTGGGAGGACGAGCGGCACACCAAACTGGTTCACGCATGGGAACAAGAGCGCATAAATCATGAACGGGAGCTGAAAGAGCGCGCACGATTGGAAGAGGAGGAACGTATGCAACTCAATTTGTTTTGGGGCCATGTGGAGGCGCATCAGTGTAAGACGTACGGTACGCGGGAGTACTCAGCGGTACTTTTGAATCTGCCAATGAACTGGGCACGACGTGTGGAGGCCTGCAGAGCGACGTCTCTCGAGATCCATGGGATTGCTCGAACGCCGACAAGCTGTGAAGATAGGGTACGTGGTACCTCTTAGTGGATGTAGGGGTGGCTGACTTGTTATACAGGGTCATGGGGTTCTCATCGGTCGGTGGGAGATCGATCAGCACGAGCCTGACTGCAATACCTATTGGAAGTGGTACAAGGACAAGGAAAGCCATTTTTCAGCGCACCAACTTTGTATTGTCCCAGCGAACTGACAATCACCACAGGGTTGTACGTCGCATGGATCAGGAAAAAGGGTAAGACATATCTATTAATTGTTGATCCTTTTGACCGATCCTGGCCCGGATCAGCGCATCGAGCATTACCTGGAGAACCTTCCAAGAGGCAGCGACTGGCGAGAATTCTGCGCTACGACTCCAGCACATTTTCATGGAATGGATTTCACAGGTGCTGAAGAATGTTTCCAATATGTGCGTGAAATCCAACATCTTTGGTCACCAAGTACTCATGATTTGCGTGCTCCCCAGAATTTGGGGACGTATGGCCACTGGGAGATTGACGATAGCAACTGCTAAAAGGACCTCTATGTCGATCCACATTACCCGTGTTGTACAGCTGAGCGATATGTGAATGCATTACATCTTTTGTACAACACCGACCTTTCATTATCTAATGATGTGTTTTCTGGCTATACCCATCTGTCTTTTTCTGATCGTGGAGGACATGGAACGAACACCCGATGATTAACCTCTTGATGGTCTGTTGGGTTCACCCGCCTTGGTGCGATAAGGGGTTGTGTGTTCTTATTGACATCCTTTTTTCGACCTCGCCCCACATTTGCCCCACATCGACACCCTCGCCACTCACAGTAACTTTCACCATCTCTTCCTGTGGAAAACGTCGTCCAAGGGTCTCTTATTCCTTGAAGGTTTTCCGCGGGTGCGATACGCGCCTCTGACGAAAGATGGCCGGGTAATTTATTTCTCTTGTGACTTCTCATCTAAGTGGAATGTGACGATCCATCTTGTGCGCTTCATGCAGATACAGTCCTTACGGGGGTGTCGATGAGGATAGTCAGGCTGGGCGTGTACCGGCCTGGGGAGGTAGCTCTTCGGCGGGCCCATTGGTTGCCTACGGGTACGATGTTCTCCTTTTCAACTGTCCGCGATGTGAGCTAATCTCACAATTCCGTTCACTATCGGCGTTCGGCCTCGCACCAAAGGCCGTCGTCCGAAGAAGCCACCCCGTTGCTGCCTGGGAAAACGCGACGCGAGGCATCCCACTGGCAGGACCGGGTCAAGCTGACTCTGTGTGGCCTCTTTGTGCTGGTGATCCTGGTTTTCGTCAGCGGCACCTTATACATACACTTTACCAACTGCCCGTTGTATCCATCGACTATGGACACCATTCGCCGTGGCTGGGAGAGTGAAGTGGCGCAACACGAGATCGCGCAGGAAAAATGGCGGCTCGAGAAACAGGAATACACCATGACTAAGGAGAAGTGGAAGTTGGAGAGTGAATGGCACGAAAGGGATGTGGCGCGTCGTATTCGGGAGGAAGATGAACGTCAAGAATGGGTGAGGAAGGAATGGGCTCAAGAATCCGAGAGACATGCTCGCGAAGCCGAAGAATATGAAGAGGGAATTGTGCACAGGGTACGTGAAGAGCAGGAACGTCAAGAGAGGGTTCAGAAGGAATGGGCTCAGGAATCTGAGAGACATGCCCGCGAGGCCGAAGAATATGAAAAGGTAGTTGCGCGCCGGGTACGTGAAGAGCGAGAACGTCAAGAGAGGGTTCGGAAGGAACGGGACTGGGAGGCTCAAGAACACAAGAAAGAAGTTGCACGTAGGGTGCATGAAGAAGAAGTACGTCGGGAGAATGAGCGACAGGAATGGCGGCGCGAAATGGAGAATCACGATCAAATCGTGGAGGAACGCAGGAAACGCGAAGAAGAAGAACGTCTAAAACTCAACATGTTCTGGGGTGGTACAGAAGCGCATAAATGCACGACATACGCAACCAGGGAGTACACTGCACGGCTTATGAACTTACCTACAACTTGGGAGCATCGAGTGGAGGCGTGTCAGGCTACCCCGCCTGACGTCCACGGAATTTCGTATCTACCGAAGAGTTGTGAAGACAGGGTAAGTTATTCTGACAAAACAATATTCCAATATTAATCTTCAAGTTGTGTAAGGGCCCCGGTGTTGTTATCGGACGATGGGAAATTGATCAGCATGAACCGGATTGCGCATCATTTTGGCTCTACTACAAGGATAAGGAAAGTGCTCATCCACTCTGGTCTTACGCTGTCTCTGATATATTGATGGACTCTACAGGGTTGCACGTCACCAGGATCCGGGAAAAGGGTATGCTATGCTTCCGCCTCTGGCACACATTGTCCGATCTGATCTGTTTCCATGTTAGCGTGTCGAACATTACCTGGAAAACCTTCCAAGGGGAAGTGATTGGCGAGAATTCTGTGCGACGACGCCTGCCCGTTTCCAGGGGATGGAGTTCTCGGGGGCCCAGGAATGCTTCCAATGGGTACGTTTAAAACTGACAATGTTTCCACCGCAGCTAAATAACTTGTGTACCTACAGAACGGGGGGACCTACGGTCACTGGGAGATTGACGACGTCAACTGCCAGTGAAATTGTTTGTCGCATGGTTTTCTCCATGTGAACGTTCATTAGCACGGTTGTTTGCGCTGTAAGTTCGCCGTTTGATAGTCGGAATGGCTGGTTTCGACTCGATTTTTTGGGCAGAGTGTACGGGTAGTGATTGTATGAATTGAAGGGATCCTCTAGTAGATCGATACCTTGGTGTGTGGTTGAATGGTTGTACTAGTTTTTTTGACACCGGCGATTACATTTGTCGACTAGTTGAAGTGTCTGTACTCAAGATCTCAAGCTTCAAGTTCAAGAGGTGCTTGGGCCATTCAATTGGATGACTGATCCCTTGCATACAATTACAGTCCACCTGGACACTTGCTATGCTGTTTACACGGCCCGTAGGCTATTCCATTATGCGAGTGATACTGTCGCAACGTCGATCCTCCCACCTCAGTGGCGGGCCAAACCAACCAACTGTTCCTTACTGCGACCTGGATAACGACGTTTTCCACATTTGAATAGCAAGTTGTTCAATGTCTTCGCTAGCTTACTGATGTGTTTCACTGGCCGTTTTGCCTACAAATCCATGGTCCATTTCCCGCAATGAACTCAACCCTTATCCCAGACCTCGCGAATTCAACCCTGAGCAACATCTCGACTACGGCAGAGCCAAGTCCTGCCAGGTAGCGCCGAGTATGTTGGGTTTGGGTTCGGTCGGCGAGCCGAGAGGTCCATCCGAGTCAAACTTTGGCCAGGTACCGTGTGGAGGTCCTTGTGAATCCTAAGTTCACCGCAGATATCACCATGTGAGTAATGAGCTGTAGCTCTTCGTTCTTTCGGTCATTTTGATAAGAAATTAGAGAATGAACTGTGCAGACATTTGTGACTTTGATAAATACTGAGCCGACGATCGGTTGATAGGAGTGCTTGAAGTCGATATCATTGACCGTATTACAATACCCACTGCAACGCTGAGTCTTATCAATATGCAGTCATGGCCGCACGCAATCAAGGAGTTGAAACGTTGACGGACCGACTTGGGTTTCAAATAGTGGTTGCCGGCGTGCCAGATAGGCTGAGTCAACAAATCACAAGCGCGGTTACAAGATAACCAACCGCTATCTAATCTAGCTGAAAAGGGTGGAGGAGTGATGCGTTGAAAGTGTTATGACAATCTGACCTCGGTCCGGGGTTCGGGCTGACTATTCCCCCCTATATAAGTTATTGCGTTGGCCCTCACAAGCTTTACACACGCTTCTTGAACCGATCCTACCTCCTGATGGCCCCCATTATCGGATGGCACAAAGGCGAACGTGCCGTCCAACGTAAGATGGGGTACGGTGGGGTCATGTCCGAGGCGTGGACATGGATCCAACCGGAAATGCTCGAGCAACACCAAACGTTCTACACGACCCGCCTGCCATTCATCCCCGTCACTACCGTCGACGACAGGGGCCGACCGTGGTCTTCTATCCTCGCCGGTCCGGGCGGCCAGACAGGGTTTGCAACGAGCCGACGTCTGGGCGAACTCACACTGAATGCACACGTGTGGGATGGGGATCCATTCCTACAGAATGTCACAGCATCCAGAACATCACCCGTACTGATCGCAGGGATCGGCGTCGAATTCTCTACGCGAAGGCGAAACAAGTTTGCGGGGTACATTGAGGCGCTGGAAAGCGACGGACCGGTAGTTCACGTACAGACTGTCGTGAACGAAGCCATCGGGTGCGCTTGCTCCTCCCCACGCACGCTCGACAGATCAGATCGTGATATTTTTTTCTGATGACAGAAACTGTCCAAAGTACATCAATGTGCGAGATCTTGCGCCATTTCCAGACATACATCCGCGCGTTGTATATCGACGCCTCGACCTGTCGCCTGACGAGAGGTTGCATGATGATGTCATATCTTTTATCCATGGCTCCGACACACTTTTCTTGGGAACATCCTACGATGCTGGGGAAGAGGGCGAGCGTTTTCCTTCGCATGTGGGTATGAATCAGCGGGGTGGTAAACCGGGTTTTGCACGCGTTCGACCAAGCGATGGTCGGACGCTTGTAATTCCAGACTACTCCGGTACGTCAACCATCTAGACTGTTTGTTCGAACATGTAAAATGGTCGAGACTCACTTTTGATATCCAAGGAAACCGGTTACTGACGTCCCTCGGGAACATCGAGGCCACCCCGCTAGCTGGCGTTACATTCGTTTCGTTTGTGACGGGGGCCATTCTCTATCTTACAGGCGATGCATATAACCTCGTAGGACCTGCTGCGCAGCGAATCATGCCTCGCACGAACGCATTGACGACTGTCCACGTAACGGGCTATATCCTGGTCGAAGATGCATTACCTGTCCGCCAGAGACAGGGAACGCAAGTCCAGCGCAGTCCCTATTCACCCCCCATCCGACTTCTTGCTGAAGAGATCGCCTCGACGTACTTTGTCAACGACATCCAAGAGCCACCCAAAGTCTCCCTCACACGTATCGAGGTGCATTCACATGACATTGCAACGTTTACATTCGAATCGCTGACGCCTGTCGACGTCATTCCTGGGCAAGCGGCCATACTAGATTTTAAATCGTTCGTCGGTACACTACCGTATCAGCACATGGCCCCTGGGAATCCCTCGAGCATCAACGACGACCGCATACGCACGTGGACAGTGTCTGGGTCGAGTCGCTGGGCTGGTCCATCTTCCGAAAGTACACATTCGGGTGGCGATGCTCCCCCTGTGTCGTTGAAGCTCACAATGCGACACAAGCCCGAAGGCGTAGTGACTGGCGCGCTCTTTGCGATCGCTCACCAGTTGAGTGAGTTCCGCCCAGAGCTCCTCGAGGATGCACGGCCCTTGCAGCTCAGTGTGCCCCTCGTTGGGATCGCAGGCGAATTTACGTTACCCACGAATGTAGACACGTGTTCGCCTGGACATGGAGAAGAGGAGTCGCCCGCACGCCATTCCGCTCAGGGGTGGTTGTGGTTTGCTGGTGGAATCGGGGTGACGCCATTCCTTGCCATGTTGGCGGGCTTACAGGAGAAGAAGTGCAGAAACAAGTGCAGAGACGCGGACGACATCACCCTCGTATTGTCTACGCGCGAGCCGGACGTATTGCTTCCACTCGTCCTTCGTGCCTTGGAACACACAGGCGATCACCTTGAAGGTGATCAAGCTCAAGATAGACTGTCAATCCACATCTTTTCCCGATCGCCCGTGTCCTCGCCCACACTCCTAACGACAGTGAGTCAGAGGGGGTTTGCCGTCGAGGTCATGCAGCATACGGGTCGACTGAACAAGGACACGCTGCGTGCATTAGACATTTGGAATGTACAAAAGAAGAAAGCATACGTGTGTGGACCAGAGGGTTTTGAACAGATGGTGCTCGCCGCTTTGAAAGAGATGGGAGTAGATTCTCGCAACGTCAGGAAGGAGGGGTTTGCATACTAACGATGGGCGATGTGGCTGAGGATACGAGAATCGGTGTGGTTTACTTTCTTTCTTTCTTCAGCGTTACGGTGATGTTTTCTGTACCATTACTGAATAAGTTCAAACCATCGTGCAGATTGTAAACCATGTATGTACGAATAGGAACTCACGGAAATCATTTGTATCATGTTATGTATTTAACCGAGTCGGCGATGTATCCCTCAAGCAGTCGTGTCGACCCGGGTGGAGGAATACGCATACAAATGTCGCTGTCATCTATTAGCCACTGGCCGTTACACAAACATTCATGGGGAAGTGAGGTCCAGATCATGATTTCTTAGAACACACGTACCGATTGAATGCGTACTTGAGGATCACGGAAACACGCGTGGATAAATTGAGCTGGCATCGTATTTCATACACATCGTTTCCTTGGAACACATGGGCGAATACTAGAAGCAAGCAGTCCGCATGTGCTATTTCTAACGGGCATCCTGCGAGCATATGTATTTTCAGCACTGCATACGAAAACCTATGATAGCAGAGGCCTGCCTTGTCATCGGAATGTCAAAGAGTCTGGTTGAGTGATTTACCGTTGACCAATGTACCATATTGCCGGGCCCCAGCTAGTTCCTGTACCATCATCTTGCAGGAAAAATATACTCCCTCGGCACACGCGGCCACGCGTACCCACACACACTCTTCCATCTTACGCTTATGCTCCTCAGTCCTTTTCTCGCTTTCGTTTACCCTTTCTCAGACCTGATGTTTATGAGCCTCGGACTCGGGCGAGAAACAAAATATGAGCACCTCGACACTGCTTTCACTGAGAGCACGGGGAGATCTGGGAGGGATGGGTGAATACGGAAAGTATGACGAGCTACGAACTCAGCGGGGTGAATATGTACATGAAACAGGATATTTATCCAGCATGCCACGATGGTTGTAGATGGCGCGAGGTTGTCAAAGTTACTGCACAAGAATATTGGAACTTGATAAGCAGATCGTAGAAAGGGTTATCTCACAAATCGATAACGAGTACAATGCGTCCCAACAATTCACAATCCTCGCCTATGAACCATTTGGAAGAGTTGAAACGGCAGGTTTTGCTCCTCGGTTACTTTTCGCGTCATCGAAGCGTTAGACAAGGGTAACATCTACAAGCGTTCACGCACGAAATTACCAGGCTGGATCTCTCAACGACAATCGCTTCACGTGTGAAACGGAGAAGATTTGCATCCTGACGGGCATGTAATAGAGAGGTATAGAGAGATCATACGAACATGTCCAGATCGTCTGTCACGTCATTCTAGATTCGGCCCGTCTCTATGAATGGGTGAATCGGTAGGAAATACTGGCCTAAAAGACTAGCTAACTGAGACTGGGGCCATTCGGAAGTGTTTCTATACTCCATTTAGAGCAGAGCTCTACCGAATAGTCATCGTAGTCTCCGGAGAGGAATCTATGCATAGAAGCCCAACCAATCATTGCGGCATTGTCTAACACAGACGTTATAGTAATCTATTTGGCGGGAGAGCGCAAGAAACAACTCACCAGTGCAAAACTCGACCGGAGGATAAATGAGCGATATTCTCTGTTCGGGACTGTAGCCGTCCAGCCCGTCCTTAAGTCTGCAAGTCCACCATGAATGGTCGCCCCTCGAAAGAAGTGAACATGCCAACCTGGATCTCAAGAACAAGTTACTAGCCACTCCACCACTAACTACGACATGTCGTATGTCAATCCCTTCACCTCGCAACATGGAAAGGCACTGGACAAGCTTATTACATAATTGTCGCGCAGCCCCATCCTGGAACGCACGTCCGAGCGCGCGCCGATGTGCTTCAGTGAGTGGCACCTTGGACCTAAATATATGCCGCTCCACCGCGGAATGAAGGCCACTGAACGAGAATGCAAGTTCTCCAAGCATGGGAACCGAAAAAGGCTGTATCTCTGGGACACTCGAATCAACCGTCTCGATGCGACAGAACTCTTCAAGCGCAGCAGCTGGCCCCCGCATGCCCCACGGCATCTTTAACATTCGAGCCACCTTGTCATACGTGCGACCGACACTCTCGTCGACAGTGCTAGCGAGGATACGAAACGACGAAGAAGATGTCGCGAGCACGAGCAGGGAATGGCCTCCGGATATCAGCAAGGTTACGAACGGAAACTGAGGGCGCTCTTCTAAGGGCGAGGTGAGAAATGGTGTCAGCGCGTGCGCTTGCTTGAAATCACACGTAGCAAAATGAGATAAAGAGAGAATACGGAAACGGAACTCTCACCATATGGTGCACGCCGACAAGTGGTTTACCAAGCGCAGCAGCCAGTGTTTTGGCAGCGTTTGATCCGACACTGAGACAACCACCAATACCTTATATTTCAGCCTGAGCTGCTAGAAAACTTGGATTTGTTGTCGCAAGCTCACCAGGTCCCCTCGTAAATGCAACGCCGTCGATCTGCTGCATCATCATGCCTGATTCTTTGAGCGCTCTTTGAACGGCGACGGGCTGCATTAATCAATCATTTAAAAAAGCACACATTGGACTGACTGTATACAAACCATATTTCGTTGATGCCCTTCAATTGCGACTGTGGGGTGAATGCCGCCAAAATCTTCATGTCTGTGGAATCACGTGAGTGATGTTATACCCACAAGAGTTGATGAGACATACAAGTCATGTTGTTTGATGACCACGTTGGAAAGAACGTGCCGTGATGAGGTTACGACCGCTGCGCAAGTATCGTCCGCAGAGCTTTCCATGGCGAGGACAGTAAAAAACCTAGATCCACAAGAAATGTCTGCGATAAATTAAGGCCGGCATATTGACCTGGAAAATGGAACGAACCTTTACGCAGAAAAAGTTTCCGTGCATTGATGGAATGCGTACCAGAACGGTGTGACGATGGAGCGAAAGCTCGAGGCAGCGCCAACTTGAACATGACAAGCGTAGTGAAGACCTCGTCCGCATCGAGTTGTAACTTCACACGGTAAAAACTGACACTGCCACCTTATTAGAGCGTCGCAAGCTCCCTGACTTGGAGCATGATCATGAACACTAGCAGAATATTACGCTCGGGGTCTACACTCGCCCAACTGGCTCACCGCCTTGCCCGCACGCCCAAAACTGCTGCTGTCTGGGTCTGGGCACGGCATGCGAGCACCAAACCATCCAACGACGAGCAAACGCTCGCAAAGTCGGCCGACATGCTTAACGTGCTCATGGGCTCAACGATGGGCCTCAATTCAAAGCACACCTCTACCTCTACCTCGATTTCTAGCCCTTCGCCTCTGCGCCCTACTCCCGCTACCCAACAGACCTTAACCGCAGACCCGACCGTGAGCGGAAATCCGACGAGCTCTGACATGTTCATCCCGCCCGCACATGACCCCCTGCTCGACTACATCGCTTCCGTCATTCAACGACATGGTCTCCGCGCACGCGCTGCTCGCACCGTCGCTCGAATGCTCCTCCACATTCACACTTTTACGCGTGCACCTCCCACACCTATCGTCCGGGAGGCCATTATGACTGCCGCGCCTGCTGTTCGCGTTGTCTCGTTCAAGTATGGGACGAAGGTGATGATGACCCCACACCCGTTGACGGAGAAACAGCGTGTGCGTGCGGGACTCAAGGCGATCATTGCGGCGAGCGAGTCACGGCCGGGAAAGACGATGGATGTGCGACTGGCGAGGGAGATGATTGCTGTAGTACAAGGCGAGAGTAGGTCGCTAGAGGAAAAACAACGCGTGCACAAACTCGCGATGGTTAACAGGTCAGTAGTATTCCCTTTGCAGCTATTCGCCGTCGACTGAGCCGAAACTTTTTCAGGGGAAATCTACGCAGATAAGTATCCGAGATTCAGTGATATGTGCTACGAATAGACCATTCACATATGAATAACGTGATTAAAATGCAAGGAAAAGGAGTGATGAATATTAAAACTATTCATATCGGTCGTAGGGTATCATGTCCTCGGTTTCATTCCTCGCCCCATGCCTTAGTAGACCCAAGGGATCATTCGCCACCTCACCCGCTCTCTCCATGCATCCCATTCCTTCTGGAATGCCTCCTGCAAGAGTTTGTCCTCCCGCGAGCACCGGTCGACAAGGATGATTGTCGACACCCCAACAATCATTCCCCACCCAGCTCCCCACCAAGATGATACAACCCCACACTCGTACGCCCACGACCCCTTGCTGGTGTTAGCGAGCGTTGCGCCAATCATAGCAAGGAGTCCGCCCACGTAGGCAGGGTGTCGAACATATGCGTATGGTCCCGTCGTGATCAATTCGTGTTTCGGGAGCAATGCGAGTTCGAACGTAAAAAACTTGCCCAGGGCCCAGTAGCACCACAGCCGTATTCCCATTCCCCAGAGACCCAACAGACAACCAATGAGAGCGACGACACTGAACGAGACTCGTTCTGCGCAGGTGCCAGAAATGATGTCATACGTAGCAGGGAGGACGAGCCGCATGAGAATCGTCACAAACTCGATTATCCCAGGCGCGAGCGAAAATAACTGGTGAGGTATGAAATTAGAGCATGGATTCAGTTCAGAACGGACGCACAGTCATGAAGGGCCGGAGGATGTTATTTGAGGCACCCTCAAGCCCAGAGACCTCCCTACGGTCAGTCTCGTTGGGTGGTGGGTTTGGTTTCGTCATTGAGACATGGAGCGCAAGGGTAGTACCAATGGACAATACCAGTCTTGCAAGGCCATTAGGAACACTAGGAAGATCGGCGCTGACGGGCGACACCATCAAGGCAGAGACTCGGACGAGGGAAGTTTGAACGGGGCAGCCGAAGTTTCTGCTGTTTTTCAAATATAGCCCATTGACGTTCTCAACAAGATCACTTACATATATGACCTAGGGATTTATTATGTCCCAAAGCCACTGCGCCACATAGGGTTGGCGCCATCGCTGACGGAATTCGGAGTACTGGCAGCAGACCCAAGACTCACCTAAATATGTAATTGGCAGAGGTTTCGAGGCTGTGACCAATTAAACAGACGTCGCACAGGCTACAGGCCTCCCCATGAAGACATGGAGTCTAGGTTCATTACCGGGACGACCCGAGTTAGACTGCCAGCAGGTACGCGCTACCGTAGTAGAGAGTCATCAACGGCGTGTCATCGGTTCCCGTGCTTACCACGTCTGACAAATTGGGCAAGCCAACGTTCCTTTGGAAATTAGGCAACATGTTTACGAGGTTGAAACATTTGTTCCTGGACCTCTAGGGGCCAGGTTTGTTGGGCAAAACTGATCTCAGGTTCCGAGCGGAATTAGGAACCCTTTATGGTAGTTTTCGCCCGATATGGGCGCCTTAGCTCGATATGGTTGGCTTGTCTCGATTTGTTGTGATTTTAGGGGTGCTCGGCAAGGT